>CAJNOJ010000604.1:0-39349 GCA_905250025.1 Adineta ricciae | reverse complement strand
TCAACGTTTATAACTATGCAAAATAAAGACAATTCTGTACGGTTAGAAGCAAGAGCGGAGTATCCTGTTCGAGCATTCGATTCAGTTCATACTCGGACACGTACGACTGGAGACAGAAATTGTTTATATAGTTCTCTTTCGATATTGAGTGTTGGATCTGAGAAACTAACACATTCGATGAGATTGTTGGCAGTTTATGCAATAATAACTAATAGGAGTTATTTTCAAAAACTGTGTAACACACTGGGATATACCTTTGAAGAGCAGTTACAAAGAATTGCCACACATACAATATGCGGAGAAGAAGTGCAAATTCAAGCTCTATCTATCGCACTATCTCGTCCTATATATTCAAATATAAAGTTTAACAATCGTCCGGACCCAAAAAACACACAGTTTATTCCGTCAAATATTAGTCTACACGAATTAATTCATCGATTTGATGAAGGGACAGCAGGTAGCCATTTAATATATCTTGGATATAAATGCGACAGAAAGAAAATAGGATTTTGTATTTATTACAACGGTACACATTATGATGCTCTTTTGCCTTTTCAAGCTAATCCTCCTCAGTTTGTACCGCATTTCGACTTAATAAACATGAGTTTATAATATAGAGAAGGATCCATTGCAGATATAGAAAATCAATCAACATAGATTTTGCGTTTAATCAAGTAGTTACTTGTGTGGAACTAACTCCTCGCCACGTCCTACGGGACAAAAGGAGGGCATCCGCAGGGCATAAGGAGCAGATCCTTAGTGCGCTCGAGGATGAACATTTTAAACAGCTTAATGAAAATCGATAGCTCACCTATTTTATGTTGTGAAGCGCACATCACGTTTATACTCGATTTTAAGCTTGCCGCATTCGCTTTCAGTGCATTTATGTATTAATACAAATACTTTTCCCATCCTAGGTCGTCTCTCACTAGTCTTCCAACACTCCATCCACGTTTCCCCAATCATAGGTGAGAAATATGAAAGACTTGTTGTCTTTTCCTATCACAAAATGAGTTGGGTAAAGTTTCACCCATTTGACACCTAGGCGACCACCATTTACCCGTCCACTGTCGTGTGAACACTCTCTCAGTATTTCATATGCATACGGAAGTAGTATGAAAGGTTTGACCGCGTTTTCAGCTACAGTCCTACTTGGGTGAAATGTCACCCATGTCACCCTACCGAACATCTCATTACTGGTCTGTCAGCTTTTTCTCGGCGTTTGCTACATTCAGGGAAGCTCCGTGGAAGGTTTGAAATCTTTCTCTAGCGTGAAATCGTTTGGGTGAAATTTCACCCACACCCACACCCAAGTCACCTATCTCTACCCTCCCACACAGCAATCAGCACTCTCTGCATGTCTAGTCAGACCTAAGGAATTAGCATGAAAAGTTTGGCAGCCATAATTAATACAGGGAGTGAATATATAGGAAGCAAGAATGCAAACACGTAACTCTATATCCCTAGTCTCATTCCTGAACATTCCTTGAGAAATCCTGTCAAGTTTTTTCAGGATCCTGATCTACCAGGATCTCGCCAAGCTTAATTAAGGATCCTGTTGCAATTCCTTGTGTTTTCTTTCGTAAAGGATCCGATCAGGTTTAACTTAAGATCTTGTTTTGAATCCTGATATTTTCCTTTCTATAGGATATCTCACAGTGAAACAAGATTTTCATCAGGATTTTCCTAGGTTCTTGCTCGGATTAATTTGATAGACGGATACAACAAAATCCTGTCACGATTTTTCTAGGATCGTGTTTAGGATCTTAGCAAGGATATCGAGCTAATGTCATATCAAGATTTTCTCGAGTTTTTATCAAGATTCATCGGATAAACATATTTCACGATCTTTTCAGGAAATGAAGATAAATCAGAAAAAGATCTTGACAAAAAAAGATATTCTGGTCAGATATCTACATACATGACAAAATCTTGTCAACTTCCAGACAAAATTTGGATCAATTTCTCAATTGATATCATTAGAATATGCTGTTTTCGTTTCTTCAGGATTGTACCAAGATCTTGTCAAAAATAATAGTGTTCTCTTAACTCGAGAAATATTAAATATTAACAGGATCTTGATAAGAAATTAAGAAGAATTTGTTAAGATCTTTCCAAATTTTCATTCTTAGAAGTTTTCATATTTATCCTTAGAATCTTGACTAGATCCTTACATGTTTCACCTCAAACTCTTGACAACTCGTGAAAAAAGAATTTTAACAAAATATTCTTTAGATTTCTTCAAAGATCTGCTCAGGATCTTTATGACGTATAAAGTGCTATAATTAAAATATGAAATTCTATGTTTGCATTATTATTATTTCTAAAGGATCTTGTCAGAATCTGAGATAGAAAGTCTATGAGATATGTAATGTATTAAAGTAGAGTAAGATAAAGCAGGATCCTGTTCTAGACTCCTTCAAGAATCTCTTAGGATGTTTTAGTTTAACAGAAATGTATGATTTTTATAAAAGTTATCCATAATCAGTTCAAGATCTTGAACAGATTATGCCAAGAATCGTGTTTTAGTATTTTAAACTTCATCAGGATAATCGTATGATCCGTTCGTATAACTATAGGTTTCTAAATCTGTGATATATCAGTCCAGAATCTTGTCAAATTTCAGTCATTATTTCATTTAATTTAGTTTTTATCTCCTATTTCAGAAAGTTTTGAAAAATATTTTTATATTTGCTCGGATCTTTTCCAAATCAGCCATCATTCTTTCTATCTAAATCAATCTAACTATCACCAAGATCTTGATTAGAAATCAATGAGATATAATCAAGATCCTGATTGGATCCTTAACAAAAAAACTCCTGAAATATATACATCAAGATCCTTTTAACAAAATAAAATCAAAGTATGATACAATGAGAGAACAGGATTTTCTTTGAACTAGTTTCGATTCTTGATCAAATCCATGTACAGATATGGGAAGGATATTAGTAAGATTCCTTCCTGGATATGGTATTATTATGTTTTATTACTCGTTTATATCTTTTATTTTAAACTAGTCATTGTTCCAACGCATTAAACAGTATGAAAATTGTCTTTATTCCATGCATCGGCGGGCCAGAGGGGGGGGCGAGGGGGGGCAATTGCCCCCCCTGAAAAATTTTTGCCGGCCCGCCGATGATTCCATGAATAAAAATAATTAAATATAATAATCGATTTCTTTAAATTTAGAAGTGACTAAATAAAATTTCTTTACTCATCTGATCACACATTTCGATAATTGAATAAATTTTAATAATCAAAAACATAATAGCTGAAAAATTTTTTATATATTTTAGAATAAAGAGAAAACATAAAATCATGTTCAACTATATTCTTAGAACGAGAACACAGTCCAGCTGGGTTAGCTGTTCAGTTCATAAACTGAAGGTCTAGAGTTCGAATCTCTATGTGTTCACATTTACTCTGTTCTATTTAGATAATTCTGCAACAATCCTGCCAAGGTCTGAGTAAGTTATAATCTTGTATATATACATAACAACTAAATATAATCCATTAAATAGTTGTAGATTCCTGATAAAACCCTTGGAGAAACTAGATAATGGGTATACCAACAACATGAGATATAATCCTGAAAGGATCTGAGAAATTCTTTTTTCAAATAATTCTTGGAAATCCTGAAAGGATCTTTCCAAGATTTTTGCTCGTTCCTACTCGGTACTTTCTCTAATCTTGATATAAATCTTGTCAAGAATCTGATAAACCGTGATTAGATACTTCTACCAGGATTTTTAGACTTCCTACCCAGATCTAGATAGTAAAATAGTCCTATTTAACAAAAAATCATAATGGATTCTTTATATAAATCCTGAGCAGATCCTGAGAAAAAAGCGGCTACACGTTTCTTTCAAGATTTTCGAATATCTTGATCATATCCTGATCGTAAAATATTGATGTTCAGTGAAAAATCCGTCTGAATTCTTGATATAATTCCTGAAAAGATCCTTACCAAAAAGCGGCTACACGGTTCTTCCAAGATTTATGCCTTTCCTCAGGAAAAAACCTCAAATCTTGACCTGATCCTAACCAAATTTGCCAAAGATCAGGCACTGAAATAACAAGGATTTCCCCTAGGGATGTGAGGATTGAAGAAAATTTTATCAAAAGTCAACAACAGTACAACCGATTGGGCTCATCTTCGAACTCGACTGAGATATTGATGAGATGAGGGTGCGTAGAAATTTTCAGTACAATCTGATTCTTCAGTCAAAAGTTATCGCATAAACGGCCGGCAGGCCACACTGACCGATTCTAGTAGTGTACTCACTTTTTGAGTACACAAAAAACGAGAAGTTTACCGTTCTTAATGGTTTTCCATAGCGCCAATTGTGACAGATAAACTTACAAACGTGATTGCTTCACAAATTTCAATCTAGGTTATGTTTCTTTCTATATAATTTTCATCATTTACATTAGTTTCGTGTCATTGTACACTGCCTACATTCACGATCTCAGATTGAAGATAAGAGTATGACGATACCTTCAGTGTTTAAGATTAAAAAACTTCTTATCTTTGCTCAGTTCTGTGCGAACATCAGACTATAACATTAGACTGTTTGAATTGGCGTTTTTGTTTTTGTAAAAACGCAATATGCATAGAAATCCGAGTTTTAGCGAATATACAAATAAGGTCATTGAACGACATGAATGGTGGCAGCAACGTCGATCGAAGATTACATTCATATCGTTGGTTACTTTAATTATTTTTGTAATTACTCTTTCTCTTCTGTTAAAATTTGTATTTCTTGCTCCGAAAAAGTCACAAACGATTACATCAACGACCACCGAACAACCACGTAAGTATCATAATGATACTTTTTAATTTTGAAAATTTAAAACAAGAAAAGACTATTCATTGTCTTATTTTTTTAAAATCTATCTATCTTTAGAACCTATTTGCCAACTACCATTCGGTTCAGTTGATAGAATATTAGCTAATTATAGACCGGAATGTATCATGTCAAAAGATGTTAACAATGATAATAAACCAGATCTCGTGGTAACTAATCCAAGCGACAATAGTATCACTGTATTTCTTGGAAATGGAAATGGAACGTTTAGGGATCAGACGACGTATGAAGTTGGCTCCAATCCATCATTTATTGCTGCAGGTGATTTTGACAATGATAACAGATTAGATCTAGCAGTGACTAATTATGATGACAATAATCTTAGCATCCTTTTTGGTAAAAGAGATGGAACATTTCAGAATAAAATCACTTATACAGTTGCTGGTTCCCCGCAGTTTATTATTGTAAATGACTTTAACAATGACGAAAAATTGGATCTAGCAGTAACTAGTTTCAATAACAAAAGCATAAGTATTTTGATTAATGATGGAAATGGAACATTTCAGAATCAGATAATTACTATACTTAATTTCGGTTCGAAGACTTTTGCCGCAGGCGACTTCAATAATGACAAAAACTTGGATCTAGTAGTGGCGAATCATGACGGTGGAGAAATTGGAATTTTGCTTGGTAATGGAAACGGAACATTTCAAAATCCAACAATATATTTAGTTGGTATTAAGCCAATATATATTGTAGTAGATCATTTTGATCATGATAACATATTAGATATAGTAGTAACCAATAGTGATGGTAATAGTATCAGTTTATTGATTGGTAATGGGGTTGGAACATTTCAGAATCAAACAGTTTATATGACTGGTCAATATCCAATGTTTATTACAGTTGGAGATTTTAATAATGATAAGAAACTGGATTTAGTGGTGATCAACGAGAATGATAATAACATTGGCTTATTTCTTGGAAGTGAACATGGAACATTTCGAAGTCAAATTATTTATACATTTGGCTTCGGTCCAGTTACTGTTACGTCCGATGACTTCAATCAAGACCATAAACTAGATCTGGCAGTTACTGACCTAAGCGCGAATATTATTCATGTATTATTTGGTAATGGAGATGGAACATTTTCGAATCAAATAAAGTATTCAATTGGCTATGATTCTTTCTTTATAGTCGCAGATGATTTCAATTATGATACAAAACTTGACCTAGCAGTGGCACATACCAAACATAACCGTATTAGTGTGTTACTCGAGGGAGAAAATGGCTCCTTTCCAAATCGAACAACCTATTCAACTGGTAATTCTTCGGGATATATTGTAGTAGGTGACTTTAATCTTGATACAAAACTAGATTTAATAGTGGCTAACTTCGATGATACCACTTTAAGCATTCTATTCGGTAATGGAGATGGAACATTTCGAAATCAAACGATATATTCGATTAATATGTCTCCAGCACATATGGCTGTCGGTGATTTTAACCATGACAATAAACTGGATTTAGCAGTGACCTACTTTGATGAAAATTCTATAAGTATTTTGCTTGGAAAGGGTGATGGAACATTTCATGATTCATTGACATATGAATTTGATGGCAGTCCAATGGCTATTATTACAAATGATTTCAATAATGACAACATCTTAGATCTAGCAGTAGTCAATTCTAATGAAAATACTGTAGACTTGCTTCTTGGTAACGGAAATGGAACTTTTCAGAATCCAATTACGTGTTCAGTTGGCCTCAGTGTATATGCTATTGTAGCAGGTGATTTTAATAAAGATAATATATTAGATTTAGCTGTGACTAATGATGAGGATAAAAGTATCAGCACATTTCTGGGTAACGGTGATGGAACTTTTTCAAATCAAACTATATACAACGTTGGTGATGTTCCATTTACTGTCATAACGGCTGATTTTAATGATGATAGAATATTAGACTTAATAGTAACTATACACTGAAAAAAATATTCGCAGAAGAATACATCCATCAAAAGGATGTAGCAGTATCAGATATATCCTTTAAGGATTTATCGATCGAAAAGATTTACGAAAGGATTCATGACACAGCATAAACCCTTAAAGGATATATCTGAGACTGCTACATCCTTTTGATGGATTTATTATTCTACGAATATTTTTTTCAGTGTAACGACATAAGCAATACTATGAGCGTTTTTCTTGGTATTGGAGATGGAACATTCCAAAGTCAAACAGAGTATACAATTGGGCCAACTTCAACATATATAGCTGCAGGAGATTTCAATAATGATGCTAAACTGGATCTAGTAGTGGCGAACGGAGAGGATGCTAGTATAACTATTGTTTTGAACCGCTGTTCGTAATCGATGTAAACCCAACTTAACGCTGATTTTTAAAAAAGCTTCATGGTCTCTTAATAACCATACTTGTTTTTTTTTCGATTATCAATCCATAATATACGATTCCTCTACCTATTTGAATGGTTGTGAATAATTACTAATACTTAGGACAAATACTCTTCTTTGTTTAAAGAATTTAAGATAATGATGCACAGCTTTATGGGCGTGAGGCGCACCATTATCATGGTGTAGTGTAATACCATGAAACAGGACCGTCACTTGTTACCACGTTACATAATCGCCGTGATATGTCTTCCAATTTTGTTAATTTTTCTAAGGTTTAGATGATCAGGTCGATCTTTGCCTTCAACATCTTCTTGACCTTCACGAAACCGTTTAGACCATTTCTCAACAGTACTGACAAGGGGACATACCCAGGTGTGTCCCGAGGATTTCAATGGAAATCATGTGGGTGCATTGACCTAAGTATACCTATCTCAGGTGTGAAACAATTAGGTGCTCTTACTATCTTAGGAAAAAAATATGGGCAAAACACTTTTCATAATTCCCTCGACTGAAAGGAGAGCCCTATGAAAAAAATTAGTTTGTGTGTCTGTATGTATGTTTGTGTCAGGGTCAAAGGTCAAAAAAACATTTTCTTGAAAAATGCTCACAACTTCATAAAACGTCATTTGGGAGGGATCCTGAGGCTCGAGGTTGGTTGGATGACGGGTGAAGGTGCAGGGACGTGACAGAAATGAAGAAAACATTTCAACTGCGCCTGAGAGGAGGGCTACATAGAAGAGTTGATTACGAAAAAATAAAAACACACTCGGTTGACTGTCGCATACTAAAGGCCGCTAATCCAAAAATACATTCATTCACAAGTTACATACTGGAGAGCAATCTTAACTGCTGAACTTCGATATATTGAAAGTTTTTGTAGGTCTTTAAGCCTTTTAATTAAGGAGATAGCCTCAAATGTTCGGACGCGGATAATTTTAACTATGAGATGCTGATGGAATGCTAATTAATTTTCGATACTTTTTAGTAGCACACGGGTAATTATATGATAGATAGGGACAGCTTTGGAGCGGCGAGTTGGGAGTGGCGCCTGATAATCTAGCCAGTTACTAAAGTATCAACAATCCGACACGTTCGAATGCGAAATATATACAGAGTCGCATTTGGTCTTACCGAAATTATCTTTCTTTTAGAAAAAGGAGGGCATGTTCAAAGGTGCAAATCCATAATAGCTATTTGTAGCGAACTTCTGCTTCCTGTGAAGAGTAATTGTCAATAAGGTATATAGAATAATTAAAAGCAGCACAAGTAGTCCTTTGACTCTTTTGAAGACTGTGAGGCGAATGAAGATCAGTTTCTGGGGACCCTTTCAAATGTTATACTTCTGTCTTTTTTTTGCATAAAACGCACATAAGACTATTTTATTTTCAGTCAGCGGTTCAGTCGAGGGCATAGCGAGTCTGTCTCGACGAGCGTTACTAGTAAATAGATACGATATATGCGGTTACAGCCATAAAAATTTTCTCTGTTTAATTGGAAATGTTATAAAAGTACAATATTCATATTAGATAAGAAATATTTATTCAAATATCTTACATTACTATCACCTTGTCATGTCTTGATGTAGAATGAGCGATCATTAATTTCATGCTATTTTTTTGAAAGTGTATACAGATTATTCCATTCGATATTCTCGCATTGGAATGAGAAAGCAATTTGTGAATGATAAGCATTTTATAATATTCGTCGTATTAATGCCATCGCCGACACTGCTTGATCAGTGTTGGTGCAAACTGAATCAGTTTTTCAGCGTTTTCATTGAAACCGCGCATCTCAAAGCATATTATTGAATACATTATCGGTGTATTGGCTAGTCCTTCACTTGTTTCTTTTAATCTTTCTTCTTTTCTGTTCTTCGTTGTGTCAACTATAAGCGACAATGTTCTGTATTATATGAGACACAACGAGAATATCGTACCAGTTTGTCATTTTGATCATAAATATAATAGAAGAAATAAAATGGTACAGCAGTAACAAAACATTTATCATCAATATCATTTCATCTTTTATTATCCGTTACATTACTTAGCTAAAAATCTTTTCTTACTTAAGTTTATATCAAACAATTTACTTATAAAACATTCAATTTTTTACTTAGCATTCATATATTTCTGCTTAGCACTTAAATAGATGTCATTATGTATTTTTCTTTTATTTAAGCAAAGAACAAAATGAGTTTTGATCGCTTAAAAATGTGTGATGCTATAAAAAGAAACAAAGTGACGAAGTAGAAGATGTCCTTTTTCAAGAATGATATCTCGGTCGGTGAATACTTCCTATTCCGCAGTGATACACATTTCCGAAATCATTCATTTCACGCAGAATCTACCTCTAAAGCCTGGTCCCTATCATTTCTGAAGTTCCGTAACAAAATCAGACCCTTACCGTCACCCGCAAAAAAATAGAAGTTGGTATTTTGTTGAACGATTGGGAACAATTAATTACCCATTCATTTTTGAAAAAATCTTTACTGAAACTTAATTCTTTTGTTTTAGAATAATGGAATTAAATAATAATTCGATTGTAGTCAACATTGAAGGATGGTTTATTCCTCTCGATATTTTTGAAATGTTATGTAGTACTTTTTGTGTAACATTATCAATAATTTATATATTTATAGTAATATGTGATAGAACATGTCATACAATACCAATGTTACTTTTTGCTAATACATGTTTAACTGAACTTCTTTATGGAAGTGTTGTTCTTGCAATGAATATATTTACATTTTATAATGATTTAAAACAAATTCAATATGAAGATTCACTATGTGTTTTTCGAGGCTATGTTGGTTATGTTGTTACTGCTCTTACAAATTATTCTTATTTAATCCAAGCTATATATCGATATGTAGTTGTTTTATATTTCGATCGAATTTTTTTGCAATCAGCTCGATTTCAATTGTTTCTTATATGTTTAACATGGATATTTAGCTTTTTATGCCCTCTACCAATAATGTTGACCGGTGAAATAAAATATATATTTGATAATCAAATATGTCAAATGCCTTTAAGATTTTCCTTCTTTCAAATTTATAATCCATTTTTTATTTATATAATACCAATTTCATCAATTGTTTTGATATATTTTCTATTAGTTCGTTATGTGCGAAAAATGAATCAAAATGTAACACGAGTTAATATTTTATTTCGTGCAAAACAAGAATTAAAAATGGTTCGACGAATAGTTATTCTTATTTTTGGTATTACTATGATTGGTATACCATATGTTACATTCATTTTCATATCATTTTTTACTACTCCACCAAAATATCATTTTCGTGTTGTTTTTATATTTCTTGATACATCATTATTATTTGTTATGATTGCTTTATTTCAATTTACAGATCCACTTAAAATATTTATTATGAGGAAAGTCAAAAGAAACCCGACTAAAACTGTACCAGTGGCCACATAAATCATTACAAATAAACTTTGACTAATTAATAAAGACGATTTTACGTTATCATATGACAAAGAATGAATGTCCGAAAAATGAAGCAGAAAATAAAAAAGAAATTTTTCATATTTTACGAGCTTTCGATGCTAAACATACATCATTATCACGTAGAACGTTAAAAGACTTATTTCTGTATAGAATATGAATATAATAAAATGTAAATTTTTAAAACCAATATAAAATAAAATAAACTACAATACAAATTATAATTGTTGTTGCTATTTTTTATGCATTATACACAAGAGAAACATAATAGAAATTGACTAGTACGTAATATAAGTGACATTTGAATAAATTCATGATTAATTAAACTACTAAATTATTGATGAGATTGGTTGAGAGATTTTTAAGATAGATTTTGGATTCAAATTTTTTGGTTTTTGAGATAGTACTTATATAAAAGAAGGAAAAAAAATTGTGTAGTAATTAAAGATTAAACAAACTATCAAACTGTTAATAATTAAATTCAGGAGATAAAAGAAGTTATTAAGATGAAAAAGTAAATTGTTAGAGAAATTAATTAACTTTGTTGCAATAACATGCATCATTATGAGTTAATAGATAGTAAAACTATCTAGAATATTGATGATATAAATAAAACAAAGATTATCAGAATATTAATAGTACGAGTGGATAAACCAAAAGCTATTAAGATACATAGGATTATTCAGATGAAAAGATGAAATATTGAAGAAATTAAATAAAAGAATAAATAATAGAACATTACTGAACCCAAATAAGATAGATTATTATATGGTTGGAAAATAAATAAATGAATGAATTAGTAGAATAAAGTCCAACTGTTCTTAATGTTAAGGAGATGATAATAAGTGACATAATGAACTATTGAATGAGTTAGATTCTTGGAATAAAATCCTAATATTCTTAATGTTAGTTAAATAAAGGAAAGAATATTGGAATGATCGATAATTTATACAAGCTATTGAGATAAAGTAGAAAATTTTTTGATAAGAAAAAAGATGGATCTCAAAATTATTGATAATAAAGTAAATAGATTAAATAAATAAATAAATTACCCATGTAAAAATTTCAGCCGCAATATTTTACTAAAAAGTACTTTTGATATTTTTCTAACAAGTCAAATAAGTACTTATAAGTGAACCTTTTTAATTGACTATTAGTATACTAATAAGTGAAAAGTACTATTTATTACTATTAAAAGTGTCTAAAGTTCTTATCTTATAATTTTGTAAGTACTAAAAAGTACTATCATTTCAGCCAAAAAGTACTTTAAGCGGTATCTTCCTTGTAGTGCTTGTGATTACTATTATTAAGGTTTTGAGAATTACAACATACTATTCTAGCATATTCTTCAAAGTATACGAAAAGATTTTCTCACCGAGAACTATTACCTAATCCCTTCACGACAACAGTAGAATCTTTTATTAAATTTCAATAGGACTAAACGTTGCTGCAGTCACGACGACTCCGTCACTATGGTATTTCAGTATGGTATATTCATCTGGTTCTTGTCAACAGTCCTGAACGTCTTCACAAGCTATATGGTAAGGCAGGAAGTCTAGCGCCACTGTTTTACCTGCTTGACATGCATAATCAAGTGTGAATTATATTGCACAGAGCGGCAATGGCTATTTTACGACAACAACGGAATGTACTTGGTTTTATTTTACAGTGTCATTCTTTTTCGAGTTGTCATAAGTGTTCTCACTGCATTCCAGTGTTGTCGCAAAATAGTCATTGCCGCTCTGTGCAATATAATTCACACTTGATTATGCATGTCAAGCAGGTAAAACAGTGGCGCTAGACTTCCTGCCTTACCATATAGCTTGTGAAGACGTTCAGGACTGTTGACAAGAACCAGATGAATATACCATACTGAAATACCATAGTGACGGAGTCGTCGTGACTGTAGCAATGCTCAGTGCTACTGAAAGAACAATGTCTAGGATGATTGCTGCTGTAGTTACGGCATACTCACACATTGTTGTACCAGAGAGCATTGTATCAGTAATAAATGTTTCATTCTCAACGTATTGCTCCATCTTGATCCAACGCTGTCAATTCCTAAATCGCTTCAATCGAGGTTCTTCGCTAGAACTAGAACTACGACAACACGCCTTTAAAAAGCCCAAATGAGAATTACTTTAAAGTACTTTCGAAAATAATATAAAGTAATATTCGAATTAATTATTGATAGGTGCCTACTGCCATGTTTTCTGAATAAATGAGAAAAAAGACTGTTATGCTGGGTATTTATAGGCTTCGTTCATCACGGCGGCCGGCTGAATATATCCTCCCTCGCGTCGGCTGGATGCGAGCTAGAAAGTACTTATAAGTACTTTTACCCAAATGTCATTTTAATAGTTTTGCGAGTATAGTTAGTGAACTGTGGTGTATATATTCGACATTTTGCCGAAACGTGATAGAGAAATTGCTGGTATTTGTTTCATTGTCATGTATAGCATTCGGGTGGAGATTCGATTACGTGTTACGACATTTACATGCCTATAACTCATAGTGGGAGTTAAGACTGGTGAGGTTACAACTCGAGTTATAACCGATCAACTTTTTGGCTCAAAATTTAATTCAGTTATAACATTTAACCCCGGTTATAACCTTTAACCACATTTATAACCTATAGCTGCAGTTAAAACCTTTTGCCGTAGTTATTGTCGTGTATTTTCTCGATTGTGTCAATCTGAACATGTTTATTATCTCTTTAATTGTAGTGAGTATAGACCTTTACAGAACTTTTTTAAACATAATTTATGCCATTTCAGTATTGGTCAATAGGGAAGGACGCGGATCTTATTAGTCCTAGCATCTATCGAATTCCGAATTCATAACGTTTCAATATGGTTAACAAAAGGATTCAGGACAATTTATATTATATATAAAGCGCTATAGAATGGGCAGTATCAGCTTTATCATCCTTGATATTGGTTAAAAGTTATAACTCCCGTTATAACCATTTTAACTTTTTTGAATTTTGTCAACTTAACTTTTCAAAAATTAGTTTTAACTTCCACTATGATAAAAGTAGCAAGTTTCTTCAGAAAATCTACTTCTCTATTTATAAAAGTATTATTAAATACTATGATAATGATAAATACTAAATTTTTGAGACGGATAAATAAATGTTCAAATTTTAATAAAAATTATTTTCAAAAGTAAACTTTAGTATAAAATATTGACAACTGTTGCTTAAATTAATAATAAATACTTTAATAAATACTGTGAAGTATCATAGTTTCCTTTAACACATGCAAAAGTACTAAAAAGTACTTGTAAAAGTAACGAAGTATTCAAATGTAATTTGAAAAGTTTCAGAATTACTTAAAAGTACTTTATAAAACTTTTAAGTACTTCAAAGTAAATCTTGTATTAGCAAAAATATTTACAAGTACTTCTCACAGTTGGAAAAGGGATATAAAATACTTTTAGAAGTACGATAAATTATGTTTTTTCCTCAAAAGTGTGAAAATATTTCGAAGCAATTTGAAAAAGTACGAAATATTATGAAATTTTACTTTACATAGTACGAAATAGTACGCAAAGTGCACTTGGTTTACTTTATTAATATGAACAGTGAAAATAAGTATTTTTTTGCTACTTTTCTTTCACATGGGCGTACATTTACACATAATAAGATAATACTTTTTTACTTTAGACAAGACCGAATATAATGACAAAAGACGAGGACACGTTCAGAAATATTGTGTACTGTGTCGATCGCGCAATCTTCGAAAACTAATTATTTATATATGTCGTACATGTCCTAATGCACCACCTTTGTGTTATCCAGAATGCTTCGATATATATGTTATGTCCGTATAGTGTGGTAGAACTAGTTTATTTCAAAATAGTAAAGCAAGACCCATTTCCATAAAAGACGAGAGCTATTTATATAGTATGCCACACACCTAGTTGGAATATACTAAAATAGATTTCATCTAAGCTTGTAAAATTCCAAAGATGTTATTACAAGGCAAGAAACCTAGATGAAGCTCTCTGGAAAATCCCTATTAGGATCGAGAATGAGTGATATCTATAGTAATCATATGTATATAAGACAAGAAAGAGAACGAACATATGGAAAAGACCCTATGTCATGAGTCATCTTATGGTACGTCATATTACGTGCCATAACAATATATCATAGTAACTTATAAGTTAATTATAACTAAATCTAGAAAAATAAATTTAAAAAAAATCATCTTCAGCTTTCTAATTACGTGTCTAGAAAGAAGAGAACTAGGATCATGATCACCATGTAATATATGAACGAGCCTCTATTCATTTTCTCGTGCATATACACATGTTGTTTGATACGACAGAACGATGATATTTTTTTTCGTTCTGTCTGAATTCAATTTGAAGCTTGCGGTATTCAAGAGGTTAAATATTGACTCATTTCTCAAGTTACACATATTTATAATCGTATCGTCTTTTTATCAATTTCATTTCAAACAAATGGCCATGGCTAAGAATACAACACAATGTTTTATATGTCGGAAATTCAAACGAATCACATTTCTTTGTAAAGGATGTCCGAAAGAATTTTGTAAAAAAGATTTTCCTGAACATCAACAACAATTAAATGATCAATTACATTTTATTATCAATGATTTTGATCAATTTAAACAAAATATCAAAGAAAATCAAATTAATTCTTCTTTTATTGAACAAATTAATCAATGGGAACAAAATTCTATTCGATTAAGTAAACAAACTGCTGAAAATTGTCGAAAAGAAGTTTTCGATTATTCCGAAAAACATTCAAATGAAATTGAAGAAAAATTCCAACGATTAAGTGAAGAAATCAAAGAAATGCAAAGAGAAGAAGATTTCAATGAATTCGATTTAGAAAATTTAAAAGAAAAATTAAACAAAATTAATCAAGCATTTTATGATCAATCGAACATTTTCATCAAAGAAAATAATCAAGGATTTATTAAGGAAATTTCAATTATTTCAACAATTAGTAAGTAAAGACAAAAAATAATTAACGATCGAAGAATTTAATTTGACAAATTATCAACAAAAACGTTTTCTTTGAAAACTCTTTTAGATTTTTCTCATTTAGATAATTCGAATTCCTTGTCAATCGATTCTTTCAACAATTTAACCAGACAAATTTCAATGAATCAACAAAAAAGTAATGTTCTTTTACTTACACTATTTTCTTTTTCCGTTTTCTTTTATTTAGAAAAGAAATTTCGACAATTCGGAAGAATTGTTGCTGAAGGAAATCAATCATATCAAATCTATCATCCTCATGGAATCTTTGTTGATCAAAATAAAAACATTTTCATTGCTGATTGGGTAAACCATCATATTATTGAATGGAGATCCAATGAAACACAAGGAGAAATCATTGCGGGTGGATATGGACGAGGAAACAGATTGGATAAATTGGATAGACCGACAGATATGATTGTTGATGATCAGAATCATTCAATCATCATTGCTGATTAGACTTGCCTGGTCTGCAATAGCATTCGGATTACTAAGCAAATCAACACCCAAAGCTTTACTAGCGGCATAGTAATTACAAGGCCACGAGAGTTGAAACCAACCACGACTATAATACAACTTACCGGGTTTTCCTTTAATTTCACACCACGATCCAGCATAATTCGATGCACAACCTAATCAGATATGAGAATAAAGAAAAGAACTTTAATGAACCTATCCTGATCATACAAAAAAAATGGTAAATCACCTGGAGCACAATATTCTCGCATAGCTTTTAAACCATCAGTTTCATGAAAGACATGAGCAAGAAACACTGCTGCTTCATCTTTAATCGCTGGTTTCCAACCAGATTCTCGAAGTCCACTAAACCTACTAGCTCTCGTGTTTGAATCGATGGAGTTGAATACACAGGCGAACGTTTGCTCATTAATGATATTACCATCACCACCACCACCACCTGTACCATCTATAAAATCGATAGCAATATTTGCATCTATAAATACGTTGAACTTACCTCGTACACCACAGATCATAGTTGAATCACTTGTTGAGACGGTATCATCTTTCGACCCTGCACCTTTTTTCATCCAACAAGTTCCTCCATTATAATTTGACCATGTAAAATGAGTACATTTGTCTGTTTCAGCACATTTTCCTCCACAAAGTTCTGCTGCAATTCTTACCTTGGAAAGATCTTTACCAGAGAAATCACATTGCTTAGTCTAATTCTTTCCATGCCAATTTACAGCACATTTCACATAAACGATAGTGAAAATATTTATTATCAAATAGCCAAGCAAAATCGAACGTGAGAAGATATTGATCATTGTATAATTTGAATTTCTATTGAATCAGTATATAATCGCCGATTGTTAAGCTTATAGAAAGAAATCTCATTTTCTCTTATATATGATGCCATAAGTAAACATTAAAATAAATTTATGCTTTCAGCAACACTTGAATATCTAATTGAAAGTTATATATTTGCGTTTTACATATTCTGCGTAAATATGATACTTGAAACTTGAATTCGATTACTCAAATGTTTGTTTCTATAAAAAAGAATTTCTGGAAAGAAATTCTCATAGCCATATTCGATTCATCATTCTATCGAGCAAACATATTTGAGTACCCAGACTAAAATTTCCATAAAAAACAGTATAGAACTTTGCATTGAATATGTTCGAACAACCACAAAACTTCCGTATTCATGTATCTCTCTTAAGATCTACTTCACACACTAATACTACCATCTGATATACCTCCGGCACGCAACGTGACCGCTCGATATTATTCAACAACTCATAGCACCTTAACAATGTAGTCGATACCCGTAATCATTGTCTAGCACTCATCCTCACCCTTAACTGAATTCAGCTTTCGAGTATCACATGTAGGTGCTGTAGCGTGGAGATGGCTTGGATTCTCTACTTTGAAACTATGATGGTATTCTTAAGTTTTCCATCGAATCTCTCTCTCTATCTCTCGTGAAAAATTTTCGAGTGTGGCGTTATAGCAATATCTCGTTTAGAGTCGGATGCTCGGACATATCTTTTGCTGTTCATTGTAAAATCTTGATATGACGTTGCTTAAGTCTCATACACTTTCGGATAAAGTCCAAAGTTTCCGTATTTATTTTTCACTAAATTTGAATCATATTTGCATATAATGTGAAAAATACAATGATATACAGAAGTTTATTTGTGATATTTTAAAGACAAAATTCTCATTCGATGAAAGTCTTATATTGTGATGGTTAATTGTTATGAAGGTTGGATATGAGAATAATAAAAAAACTTGTTTTGATCTATTTGTGATCTTTGTTAAAATATCAATTCATTACCTAAATATTATTTGAGATTCAAAGTGGGTATAATCATGATCACATTACCACTCACGTTCAAGATTCGTGACTATTATTTTATTATTGATTTTGATTTTATATAAATGAACGTGATTATTTTATTGAATAATTAATCATTTCCTTTTGTTTCCTCTCTGAAGAAATATGATATGAAATAAAATAAATCAAAATCTATTCATTTGAAACATAAGAATTAGTTGCAAATAAATATATTCTACATTGTCATGACTTTTTTTTGAAAAGGAAATTTATTTAACAAAATGAAAAAACGTGATAAAATAGATTTAAATAAAATAAAATAGAGAAATCGTTCTCGTAATTTTTTCATCATTATAAAAAGTCAGTTTTTTGTGTTTTATTTCATAAAACAATTTGATAATAAAGAAAAATGGGAAATCTTTTTATTTTAGTTCTTCTTCTTTTGATTTCTAATAAAAAATTATTTCGTAAGTTCATTTCAAACTTTAAATATATTCTTTTTGTTGAATTTTCTTCAAATTTTCTTTTAGCTTTTTCATTTAATCAACCAAATTTATCTTCAACTGCAACTTGGAATCGAAATGCTATTACTTTTACTAATCAATCTATTGTTGAAAAATGGCCCTCGACCATTTTTATCAGCACAAATAATACAATCTATACAATTAATCGAGATGAAAAGAAGATTTTAATATGGAATGAAAATAATCTTAATTTCACATCTATTAATTTAAATAATTTCTCATTTCTCTCATCTTTTTACATAGAGGTATCATCTTTATTTGTAACATTAAATGGTGATATTTATTTTGATGAAGGAGATGAAGAGAATAGAACAGTGCAGAGATGGATTTCAGAGAAAGACGCTTTTGAAACTGTTATGAATATAAATTCATCATGCTCTCATCTCTTTATCGATATCAATGATAATTTGTATTGTTCAATGATCGAGAATCATCAAGTAGTGAAAACAAACTTGAAGAATTCTTTGATGACATTGATTTATGTTGCTGGAACAGGTGATAAAGGATCCAATTCTAATCAACTTGCATATCCTCATGGCATTTTTGTTGATGTGAACTTAGATTTATATGTGGCAGATCGTGGGAATCGCCGAATACAATTATTTTCATATGAAGAAACAAATGCTATTACAGTTGCTGGTAAAAGATCTTATAAGTTAACTATTTCACTTGTTTTTCCTACTGGAATTACGTTGGATGTTAATAAATATTTATTTATTGTTGATTCTAAGAATTATCGTGTGATTGGAGAAGGACCTTACGGTTTTCGATGTTTAGTTGGATGTTATGGAAGCGTTTCTCAAACGAATCAATTGAATGGTCCAAACGCTATGAGTTTTGATACTTTTGGTAATATGTTCGTTGTTGATTCATACAATAATCGAATTCAAAAATTCTCCATAGAAAATTCTTGTGGTAAGTGAATACAACATTTGACTTCGATGAAAAGAAATAGAAATCGACGAAGAAATAATTTTTTCAATAAATTCTTAACAAGGAAACAGAATAAGTTTAATAAAATCAGCTAAGATTTGACAGAAAAAGCAATAAGAAAAAGAAGAGTTATTTATTAATTCGCTTTAGTTTTGATGAAAAATTAACGATTTTTTGTTTGATGTTAAGGATTGTTTCTTTTAAGATAACCAAATATCTTATCCATAATTAATACTGAATGAATGAATGAATGAATAAAACTAAGAGATTAAATTAATCAAAAATAAATATATTTTATTTGAAAATCTTTTTCTCATTTACAGATTTGCCATTTAATCAACCAAAATTGTGTTCAAAATCAGTTTGGAATCGAAATGGAAAAACATTTGCTGATCAATTAATAGTTGGTTTAAATCCTTATTCAATCTTTATTGATAAACAAAATTCAATTTATTCAATTAATCGAGAGAAAAAACATATTTTACTTTGGAATGAAAATCATATTATTCCATCAAAAATTATTTCGATTGATGTTGATAATTCATCATCTTTATTTGTTTCATCAGACTGTGAGATTTTCATTGATAATGGAATGAATAATCGAGTGGAAAAATGGATATTTAATAAAAATGTATCAATTAATGTAATGAGTGTCTTTTCTTCTTGTTTTGGTTTATTTATTGATAGAGAGAACTACTTGTATTGTTCAATGTCTAAACATCATCAAGTTGTTAAAAGAGATTTTCAGGATTCTGTCATGGGATGGAATGCCGTCATTGGAACAGGTGATAAAGGTTCAACGTTAGATAAACTTGATCATCCTCATGGAATATTTATTGATACAGAACTCGATATATATGTTGCAGATTGTGGAAATGATCGAATTCAACGATTTCACTCCGAAAAAAAGTTTACTATTACAGAAGTAGGAAATACATTATCTGCAAAGCATCAATACTCACTTTCATGTCCAACATCAATTATATTAGATGTTCAACAATTTTTATTTATTGTTGATTCAAATAATAATCGAATTCTTCGATCAGGACCCACTAATATTCTTTGTGTGATCGGATGTAATGGAATTACTATTAAATCTACTCAGTTATTCGTTCCAACTAGTCTTGCTTTTGATAGTGTTGGGAATATGTTTGTTGTTGATTCAAGAAATCATCGAATTCAAAAATTTGAATATTCACCAAATTCTTGTAGTAAGTAGAAATGAAAATCATTAATAATATTCTAATCATTTACTAACAATATTAATATAAATTCAAATAAAATTCCAATCTGTTTTGTTTTTCTTATTCTATAGATATGTTCTCAGTTATTGAATGGACAAATTCCTCAACATTAACTGAAAATAGCCAAATTTATTCACAAGTTTGTAATAGAAAAAGTTATTATTATCAATCATTTGTGATTCAAGTACCTGAAAATCGTTATTATTCAATATGGAGTATTTCTCAAATCGATACATATGCTTTTATTTATGAAAATAATTTTGATCCACTTAATCCAAATGAAAATCTTTTGACAAAAAATGACGATGGAGGATCTAATAAACAATTTAAATTTCAACTTCCTCTTTATAATGACACAAAATATATATTAGTTGTTACAACATATTTTCCAATGGATACTGGTGATATTACAATTCATATGTCAGGTGTTAAGAATGTTCTTATTACACGTCTTTGTAAGTATTAGTTTTGTTTGAGAAAAGATTTTTATCTAATTATTTTTAAATAGCAACACTCGTGAATATTCAATCGAAATATCCATCAGAATTAAAGATAAGTAGTCGAAGATATTGTCGTGATTATCTCAAACGAAGTTATTATTATGAAACATTCGAAATTAAAGTAATGAAAACAGATTTATATGTTATTTGGAGTGAAAATAAAATAGAAACATATGGTTATCTTTATAAAGATCATTTTGATCCATTACAACCATTTGGAAATTTAATTAAACAACACAGTGGAAAATGTAATCAAGAACAATTGAAATTCTATATTAATCTTAAAGAAAATACAAAATATATCTTAGTTGTAACAACATATTATCCAAATATAACAGGAAATTTTTCCATATCTATATCTGGTCAAAATCACGCTACTATCAAATATTTTAGTATGTAATTCTATTAAAAAATAACCTTCGTCTATAAGAAAATATGTTTAGATTCTAAAGAACAAAGTTGTTCCGTTGGAGATCGATGTCATTTTTATTCTACAACAATTGGTTTACCACTTGATGATATTTTACGTGGTGAAATTCAATTAAATGTTACTTTATCACATCAGTCAACTTCAATTCAAATAAGTTCTATTTTAACTATTTTAATGTTTATTGGTGGATTAATTAATAGTCTATTTTCTTATTTAACATTTCAAAATAAAGATTTACAAAAAACTGGTTGTGGAATATATCTATTTACATCATCAATAACATCTCTTCTAACAATTTCGATGTTTTTTATTAATTTTTGGTTTTCTCTTCTTATTCAAATCAATGATTTAACAAGTTTTTCTATTCGTCGTAGTGGTTGTATTATTATTGAACCAATTTTAAAACTTTTTCTTTATTGTGATAGTTGGTTAAATGCTTGTGTTGCTGTTGAACGTGCAATACAAGTTTTAAAAGGTGTCAAATTCAATCAAAAGAAAAGTAAACAAATTGCTCGATGGATTATTTTCATATTACCATTATGTATTCTATTCAGTCTTCTTCATGAACCTTTACATCGTGAAATGTTTACATATGAAACTGAAATTGATAAAATTAATATTAGTAAAACCGAACAAATAGAAAAAGAAACTGACAAATCAGAAGAGAATAAAACATCAATTGATACAATTTATGAAAGTAAAACAAGTAAACATGTTTGGTGTGTTGTTCGTTATTCATCATCTATTCAATATTATAATATAATTATTTTATTTTTTCATCTTCTTATTCCATTAATTGCAAATCTATTTTCAGCATTATTTATTATATTTGGATCTGCACGACAACGATCTAAAGCACAAAAGAATCAAACTTATAAAGAACATGTTTATCAACAATTTATTGAACATAAACAATTAATAATAAGTCCAATTCTATTATTAATATTATCAATGCCTCGTTTAATTATTTCATCATTACCTGGTTGTATAAGAACATCACAAAATTTATGGTTATATCTAACTGCTTATTTCTTTTCATTTACACCATCAATACTTATCTTTATTATCTTTGTTGTACCTTCAAATACATATATGAAATCATTTCAAAATTCTCTTATGACTTGGCGACGTCGAATGCATCGATTATCTCCGGGTCTTCTATTTCTTAAATTTAATAAGAAGACCAAATAAATTATTTTCTTTCGATAAAACAAAACTTCTTATATTTACATTGACATATATTTGCTTCTATATTGCTTTATATGTCGTACATTTGACGCTTTATACACGGTGTAACATAAAATTCTTCTTAGAAACTTCGGATATTATCGGAAATCGATGTGTACTCGAAAAAGTGTATGAGACTGAAGCAACATAGTACTCTAAATATCATATCAAGATTTTACAATACATAACAAAAGATAAGTCCTGACAACCAAGTAATGCAAAACCAAGCGATATATTTCTATGACGGTACTCTCGAAAACCTTTCACGATAGCTAGAGAGACTCCATGGAAAACTCAAGAATACCGTCATAGTTTAAAACTGGACAACCCAAAATATCTCCACGCTTCAGCGTGAAACAACCCATGGCTATTCTCATAGTATAGCACATGAGGAACGAAGAGTGCTCCTGTAGCACAGGACTTGAAGACCCAAGAGTACTCCTCACAGTATAGCATATGAGAACCCAAGGTAACATCTGTAGAATAACTTTTTAAGAGATAGTTGTTCTCATGAAACTGGCTACAAGAATATATGCGGCAGCAGCAAACATTTTTTTGAAAATTCCTGTACTTCCTTCAGAACTCCTGCCCAGGTCGAAGTCACCTTATCGGACCCGATGGGAATTTGCCGGAATCTTTGCAACAGGATTCCGACATGCGGTTCCAGATGTCGGAAAGTGTCAGATTCCCAAAGGTTCCGATAGAATCACCTGGGAGGGGCGATTTTTTAGAATTTTTACGATATCTCCGCTATTTCGCGACCGATCCTTCCCATCTTCGAACTCGACCTAAATATTGATGAAACAGACCTGTGCAAGAAAAGTTCTTGTCAATTGCTCAAACTTTTCGTGAGTTATCGGATAAACGATCGGACAGACATACAGACGGATTTTATAATCAATAGACAAAAAATATAACAAGTGATGTTTTCCTTTTCGTTTCCTATGATTTTTCTGTGGAGATAGAAAATCTCAATCAATATCGGCTTAGTAAAAGAAAGATGATATACTCAATATATGTTCTTAAAAAAATATTTCTACTTGTTCTCTAAATTGAAGGAAAAGAGTTCATACTGAAAGCTGGAAGATTTACATTTGTCTTTCGAATAAAATAATAAATGCATGCAATATTAAAGATTAATATTTTCTGTAATAAAAACAGAGAAAGAAACGTTTTCATTGCGAAATTTTTTGTCGTTGTACAGCTTCTTTAATAATTCGTTCCAAAGGTATTTCAGGTATTCCTAACTCTTTATTATTTGTTCGACCTTCAAATAGAAACATTTTATTATCACCATAGATTGCACTTCTTATATAATTAACAAAAGCATCCATAACTTTTCCTTGTGCTAATTGTTCTGCTGCATTTTTTATAGTTTCTATTGAAGAAGCATGTTTTACTGTCCATTTAATTCCTGTTTCTTTTTCAAAATAATCTAAAGTTTCTTGTTGTGAAAATGTTGTATTTGCTATAAATATTCGTTTATTTAAAGCTATTTCTGGATGATGAAGAATAGCAACAACAGCCTTAGCAATATTTGGAAGTGTTGTACCAGATTGTCGTCGTTTTCCTTCATCATAAATTGTAACTGTATGATTGGCAATATCAAAACCAGTAAATCCATTATCAAAACTCCAATCAAGAAATATTCCCGGTGAAATAAATGTATGTGCAATACGAGATTGATTTTCTTTTAATAATTTACCAATTGCTGGTTTAGATGCTAAAACTGGAATATTGTCTATAAATGGATCATCATAATCACCACCGAATTCCGATGGAATAAGCCATTTAACACCTGCATCAATTGAAGCTTCAACTAAAGTTATACCAAAATTTGTATCAATACCTTCACCACCAACAGCTGAAATAACAACATCTTGACCAGTAAGAGCTTTTGTCAATGCATTTTTATCTGAATAATCAACTTTAATTACTTGAGCATTAGATGGAAATTTTGCAGTTGAATTATGACGAGAAAGAACAGTTACATTGAAGACAGGATCAGCAAGAAGAGCTGAAAGAATATGTTTACCAGTATCACCAGTACCACCAATTAATAAAACGTTTTTAAATATATTTGTAGACATTTCAACCACTATTTGATTATATCAATATAGAAAGAAACTTCATTTATCAGCTATTTATATAGTTTATATCTGACGCGTAATCATGACAAGGCTTTTTCTTTTTCTTCTTATAAGCTATGAGAGTATGATCACGCATTGTATTATACAATATGAAATATGCATCGTCATAATCAAGGAGAAGAAAATCAAAGAATAAACGTGAGAAAAACGACCGTTCAGTACATAGATTTTATATATTTATTGGTGATATTGCTTGAAAAGTACTATTCAATTTCGTAAATATTAGGAACGTGTGTGTGTATGAGAGAAAGAGAAAATGATTCAAATGTGCTAGTAAATGTTTATTTCGAAAATGAAAACAAATACATACATGCATACTACATGCAGAGATGGGCAAGTCATGACTTTTCCAAGTCACAAGTCATGACAAGTCATGCACAAAACTTCTTGGCACAAGTCAAGTCAAGTCAGCCATTTTCTTCGTCTCCTCAATAAGAAGTCAAGTCACCCGTTTTTCTTCGCTCCACGTTGACAAGTCAAGTCAAGCATCGAAGTTTTCTTTTGCTCAAGTCACTCAAGTCATTTGACTTGAATTTGCCTGATTCAAGTCAAGTCACAAGTCAGTGGTTATATAAGGAAAAAACCTAATTGAGTAGTTTATTAAGAAGAAATCGACAGAAAATTTTTATTGATTTTCAACATAGTCAACATTTGTAGCATCTTTCTTGACATTTTCCCACGATGTTGTCGAAAGAGAAATCCACTCTGGCTAAATACCCGTTCCACCGGAGAGGAAGCAGCTGGAACTGTCAATACTTTCAATGATAAGCTGTGCAACGATGGGTACTTGTGAGATTGGTAAAGAAGAGCGAATCTGTTCGATTCGTCAATTGAATCATCATTGAGATAATTATTAATTTCATCTTTGATAAAACCAAAATTGTTCCACTTTTTGTTTCTTCGAATTTTTATTTTCAATGTTCGAGAAAAGACTTTTTCTCTTTCGACCTAATCTTGACGGTGTAACTGGTGCTGTTTGTTGATCGTCGACTGCTTGTGTTTCTGTTTCTGATTGTAAACATTCGCTATGTCGAATTAAAACACAAAATAAAACAAGTTTTATATGACTTTTGTGTTTTAATTCGACATAGCGAATGTTTACAATCAGAAACAGAAACACAAGCAGTCGANTAATTGACACGACCATCTTTGAGAAGTTGTCTTGTTAACAAATCAGGTGAAACAAGCCATTTTTTCGAGAAAGTCTTCATTACGAATCGTTTTAATTGCTTGTCGAATTATTTTGGCAGTAGATGGTAAAGAAAGTGAATCTGTAAACTGAGAAGATGGTATTGAAATAATGTAATTTCCGACATGTTCATGTGTCACTAATGAATCACAAATACCACGATAATTAATAATCATACGAGCACGTTGGATATGTTCATCCGTCGTAAGAAAAAAATATTTATTTAAAGTAATAATAATATAAGCACAAAGTGTATCATGAGTCGTCACTTCTTCATCATCACATTTACCAATACTATGTAATCTAATAAGTTGTTCAGAAGAAAAAGATAAATTGATTTGTTCAGTTTCGGATTTTCCTTTGATAATACGCCCAAAAAAAGATTCAATCTTTTCAGCTTTTTCTGATATTTCCTTAATAAGCGGAAAAGAAAGATCCAATTTTTCTTTCTTGAGTAAACATCGTTGAAAAATAGGACGAGGTGGTAAAGGTTCAAGATGTTGATAAATTTGAGAAAGATCATTTAGAAAACGGATATTTGAATAGGCGTCACCAACTAAGTGTGATGTACTTGTACCAACAATATATTCCTTACTACGAAGTAAATAAGTAACCTTAAATCGAAGAAGTGGTTCAACTTCAGTTTTATATTGAACGGAATCAATAAACGGTTCAAGTATTGCTTTATCATCAACAACAACAGGTAAATCTGGCCAACATTCCAATTCATTATTTTCGATATAATTAAATGGAACAGAATTATCAGAACATTCAATCATGTATTCGTCATCATTGACAATAATACGACCAGTTAGAATCGGCCATAGAGAAAGCGTTTCACTAAGAGCATTTCGTAATCGATCGACATCAACAGTTGGATAAACAAAAACATTATCGATGCTCGCAAAGATCAAATCCGTACCGAGTAGTGTAATTCGACGACCATTTCCTGACGGAATAGATGCATCAATGTAACAAGCCATGTTAAATCTTGTTTTTTTTTTAAATTTATCGTATTTTTGCTGTCTTATAAACGTAAAAGTTACAAAATCACCATTAGAGTCCGATAGATTACTTGTTTTTCTCTTTATTAATAAAACAATGTAGGTCAGAGATAAAAAAAAAAGAACCGAAAACTTTCTGATTGGCCCTCTTCTTCCAACTAGAAATAATCGAAGATGGCGCAAAATACTTCTCTGTCAGAATTGACAATCGAAAGAAGAATTTTTTCGTTTGATAAACTTCGATATCAAAGTTACGAGTGCAACAGCGAAAAGTTTTGGAATTGGTAAGTAAGATTTTACATGAGTTCGAATGAAAAATCCAAAGAATTTGAATAAAAGTTAATATAAAAAGGCAATACTATGTTTGTTTTTTCTGTGTTTTAAATTGTTCTTTTTTAATTAAATGAATTTTTCAGGTTTTGAATGGGAAAACCTTCATCTAATTTGACATTACGAAGATTATTGAAAGACGCTTTTCATTTTTGTATTTAGATTATCAGCTCGAGTAACTTTAATGTATTCTCTATTATCTCATAAACAGTGAGACAATCGTATACTTCTATCCCACTTGTTAGTATCGAAGCAAGCAACAAACAAAGCAAGAGAAATAATTTGGACAGTTCAGATGCAAATTTAAACTAATATTTCAGCAAATGTTTTTCTATACTTTTTTTCGACGGCAAAACATGTAAAATGAAGCGAAGCATCTGTGAAACGTACGATAGCAGATAAGTACATGTCATTGACGTTTTTACAAGTAAAAACGAATGCATCAATAACTTGCGGTAAAATAAAAAACAATTATCAATAGAGGTGTAATATACAAATACTTTTGCTTTTCAACTTGTATTTTTAATACATAACAAAAATTTAATTATTGAATAGTTGTTTGTACTCGACTACGTATAAGAAAGATAATCTAGAGTGCAATACTGTCTGTTTAAATAGAAAACGGTAGAATCTAATAAAGAGAAGTCGATATTAAGGGTGTAAATATCTAGAATAATGATGCGCACCCTCCCATCCTCACACACCCTGTTCATAAAGCTGCCAACGGCTCGGTTTCCTTTTTATTATTATCGCCGGAAAAGTTGATATTTTCATTAACTGCACCATTTATACTGACATTCTCTCCTTTGTTTAATTGGCCACAAACCATGTTTCTCGGCAGTATCGACTTGCATTCATCTACTCATATGTTTTAAAATTTTATTGCTTCTTGAAAATTTTTTTTTTCCGATGTTGGAATCTTATTGTATATGTATTCATCAGCATGTACTAAATATGATTGCCAGATGATGTGATAATTTCGTCGCAACTGCGGTGCAATGTTATCGCAATTGAAAACATGGGTATTTTTTTGTAAATTCAGATTGAAATTTAATAGACCATCATATGAATTCCGATAATATCTGGATTTTCATACCACGTTCTAAAATCAACTGATCCATTTTGAACTTCTGACACGTCATGGAATAAATACTCAACATCTGCAATGACCTTTGAACGATTAAATCGACTAATATCATTATAGGACAATCCTTTTTCTAATATACAATTTTCTTTTCTCCTCTTTCCTCTTGGTCATATCGTTTATTAATTAAGTTATGGAGTTTGCGATAATAAATATTATATTTAGCTCCCTTTTTTCGTGAAATTGATTTTCGTCACAACTGTAGTGGGAAGACACCCTGTTCATGCATTGTAAGTGTTATCACAAACTGTAGAGAAGTGTTTCACATTATTTTCCTTTAATCGAATTTCTTCACTTAAGATAATAAACTGACATTTTTTGTATGCTTTGCTATGACATAATGCAGGATTTGCAATTTGAAATCTGAGAAATATGTGGATCAGATTATTCCATTTGCACTCATAAAGAAAGCTTAGGTCATTATGAATATGCACATGTATTATTGCCGCTTCTTCAAAATACCGATATATTTTATAACTTCCACTAGCATAATTTCGCCTTAAGAAATGAAATCTTGTTTCATGTAAAATAGCATCTATCTATTCAGTAGCTGTGTTCAATTCAGAATTGTTTTCTTCGTAAACCATAATTTGTACAGTGTAAAACCACGTTTATTCAGCAAAACAATATCAAATACAAGAAAAATTTTCTTTAAATTGAAAAACAGGTAGTCGAAATTGTTTTCACGTCCCTTGTACGATGATACAATACTAAAAGCAGGAAGCAAATAGCGAACAAAATTTAGTAATCAGCTTACCTATAATTCAATATTTCTGATCTAAGAAGCAAAAATTGTACATTACAGTTCCTATTCAATGAAATTGTAAACAAAAAGAAATAAACCGATGCGAACACACAAACTCACAGATTATACCGAACAAGCGCTGTAATCATCCACATACACAGATTGACTAATGATAGTAGACTATAAGTGATAAATATAAAAAATTGTTTCAGACCTTCAATTTTTCGCTAATTTTATGATTTTCGAATTAGAACAGTTAATGTTTAATTTTTTTGATTTAAGAGATAAAGTACTGAGAAGCGATACTAATGCAACAACCAGAATTACCGATAGCTATATGGAAAAAATAATTATATCAGGTATGATTTCGTCTCATAGCTGTTTCTACCGTTATATTAATTATGTAGACTCGAAACCACTTCCTGAGACTTTGTGAATCAGTCGAAATCGATAGTGGTATTCTATTCTTTTGTAAAATCGCAGTACCCACCCGTTATCGCTTACTAAATCGATCATTCCAAAATTCATCACACAAATCTTATACAGTCAATTAGCACCAGAGATCTTGATATTGAAATTTAGCGTGATTAACTGTCTACAGTGCACTACGTTTCTATTTCTACAAGAAATGAGAATATTTTAGAATAGATATATTTATTTCATAAAGACAAAGACATACATTAATATTCGAACTTAGAAATCAGTCATGGATAGATATAGTTATGAATTCATTGGTGTTACTTGATTAGTCAGTATGTTGATTTGACCATTAACACGTCGGCATGATATTTTGTGAAACAACCGAATGAGCTCCTTCCTGTATATACTAGCCGAAACAATGTACATAATGAAGGGTGTAGTGTACGATGCATAAAAAAGTAGCTGGCAGAACACATACACAATAAAAAATTCAGCCGTGGTTGAAAGCGTATTTGCCATAATCGCTATTAAATTACCGGCGCCAGAGGGTGCTGAAAGTAAAATGTTAGTGCCCACTTGAAGAATGAGCATACGAGCAAGTTGACTTTCAGTGCGACGATGGCGTGCACCTGCAGCGGGAGCAACATTCGTTTTTTTAATATTGTAGATGGTCAGACTACCAAAGATTGCCATGAGAACAGGTGCAATAACAGCATATAAAAAGCTTTGTATGATTGTGTACACTTGTTTGTAGGTAGTATCACCTCGAATACGGCATCCTAGCGTGTCGGTCGATCGTAGTTCGGTCATAATTAAAGTATTGAGATGAAAGAGTGCAATCGAAATAAGGATAAATAAAATAACCCACCGGCTTACTTTGACATTGCTAAACGAACGTAAGCGAACACTACTGGAACTGGCACAGAATCGATCGATCGAGGTAACTACAGTCAGGAACGATGAGGATATAGCCGATGTTTGAGAGAAAAATGAAACTGTTTTACATAAAATAATAGAAGTTCGGGTTACATCAAGTTGATATCCATCACTTAAAAGACGGAAAGTAAGAATCACACTTGTAGAGAAAAGGTTGGTGCAAGCAAGAGCCAGAAAATAACGAGAACAAGCATGATTATAGAGAGCAGGCCTAGTCAGCACAACAATATTGAGTGAGTTTCCTAGCGTGCCAAAAAACATAATTATTGGTAGAATAATTCGTCTTGATTCAGTGCCAAGCTGTATTAATGAGGTAGCCATTATCTCTCGTTCACTTTCTCGTTGTATAGTAGATGAAATGAAACTTCTTATCATTTTATATGCGTCACAATTTTAATACTCTGTATATTCATTATCAGTTATTAAACCTGCAAGAAAAAAAACATGTAAATCTCGTACGTCATGAATTACTGGAGAGCGAAGCGGTTGAGGATGAGCTTGACATTAATTCATATAATGAAAGTAGAGCAAATCATCAGATTTTAGTTCAAAAGAACAAATTAGAATCCATTGAATTCAGATTCGTTGATTATAATAAATTACACATTTGAAAACAAAATATTCATATATTTTTAATATAGTACTGTTATAATCGATGATTACTAATCTCATCGTTGCTGACTCTGATCTGATTATTTCTACTGCTTCTTTCACTCTCAAGTAAACAAAAAATATGTAAAATATTCATTGGCCGTAATAAAGCCGCAAGGAACATTTCCAAATAAGAAAGTTTATAAATGAGTGATGTTTCTAGGGATGCACAACTCCAGTGCAAATACTGAAAAAATGTCGTCGTCAACTCACACAATTTTGTCATATTGTTCATTTTTCGCGAACAATCATCGTCTAATAGATGCATTTAATGCCCTTCTAACCATATTTTATTGATTATTTGTTAGTCTCTTGCTTATAATACCACACACTGAGTCATTTTTTGCTGACCAAATCAACAATCGCTCGATTCACTTTTTCGTTCTTTCGTATATTACAGAGATGGGCAAGTCATGACTTTTCCAAATCACAAGTCACTCAAGTCATTTGACTTGAATTTGCCCAATTCAAGTCGAGTCACAAGTCAGTGGTTATATAAAGAAAAAACCTAATTGAGTAGTTTATGAAGAAGAAATCGACAGAAAATTTTTATTGATTTTCAACATAGTCAACATTTGTAGCATCTTTCTTGGCATTTTCCCACGATGTTGTCGAAAGAGAAATCCACTCTGGCTAAATACCCGTTCCACGGGAGAGGAAGTAGCTGGAACTGTCAATACTTTCAATGATAAGCTGTGCAACGATGGGTACTTGTGAGATTGATAAAGAAGAGCGAATCTGTTCGATTCGTCAATTGAATCATCATTGAGATAATTATTAATTTCATCTTTGATAAAACCAAATTGTTCCACTTTTTGTTTCTTCGAATTTTTATTTTCAATGTTCGAGAAAAGACTTTTTCTCTTTCGACCTAATCTTGACGGTGTAACTGGTGCTGTTTGTTGATCGTCGACTGCTTGTGTTTCTGTTTCTGATTGTAAACATTCACTATGTCGAATTAAAACACAAAAGTCATATAAAACTTGTTTTATTTTTTCACACAGAAATTTCTTTTTCTCCGGTAGTAATGATGATTCATTTATCCAATGTAATTTAAACTTTCCATCTAAGCTAGGTGTATATATAAATAAAGGATCTTTGAAATAATCATATGTTGTTTTTGGTTTAATCGATTTGTCGACTTCGACATCTAATTGCTCGAACAAATCACCAAATCTTGAAATCAACGACGACAATAGAGCCTTACATAATGGCAATGTAAAAGTAACATCTTCTTTCTCGGATAATAGATCAAAATAAATAGCTAATATTGTTGGTGCCACAAATGAAATGGATGGTGTCTTTTCACCCTGTGTAATCACTGTTGCTTCAGCTAATAAAATAAACAACGATATGAATTCGTTCAATATTTGATAATCTTTAGTCAATAAACATAAATCTTGCCGTTTGATTGACGTGAGAATATCACTCAAATCCGACGATGGTATACGTAGAAGTTTTTCAACCAAATTGAATTGGCTGTTCCAGGGAGTTTTATTTGCTTTTGGTATCGATTTACTCATGCTCTCTAGTTTCTCCACGAAAATTGTACTTGAATGAGACAATTTGGCGATTTTGGAAACCTTTGATAGAACTTGTTTGATAGAAGAGGCTTCTTTCAGTCCATCAGAAACCACCAAATTCAAACAATGAGAAAAGCATGGCAAACGCATCGATTCATTGCTTGCAGCTATATTATCAAAACTTGTTTTGATTATATCGATCATATTCTCTTGATTTCCATCGTCACACATGGTAGATATTTTATCAGCCTCCTCAGCTGCATCAAGATCGACGTCACTCGAACTTTCGTCATTATTGTCGTTATCGAAATATTCTTCGAAACCAGGAATAATTAAATCTTGAAAAGCTTTGATGTTGTTCGATGCGTTGTCGGTAATCAAACGAACAATTTTCGCATTAATATCGAGCATGTTGAGCACACTTTCATATTGGTCCAATAATAAATTCGCCGTGTGACTACCGTATAATGGAAGAAAGCAAAGTACAAATGATTTCAGAGATTTGTCGATGAATGTGTGACCTAAATCATATGTAAAAGTGTTGATGAATAGATCGTATTGATTTCGAATGGCTGTAGATGGTTTCGGAATAATCGAACTTACCAGTCATTGCGAAAAACGCTCGCATTCGGCGATCGGTCCAAATGTCCAGACTTAGAGAGATAAATTTCGCATCGGCGCAAATTTCCTTTAATTTCTCATTCATATTATTGAATCAGAGCTAGGACAAGTACAAGTACCGCAAGTAAAAGTATTATACGTGTACTTCAAGACGAGTACTTGGTACTTGTACTTGTACTTCAAGAAGAGTACTTGGTACTTGTACTTGTACTTCAAGAAGAGTACTTGGTACTTGTACTTGTACTTCAAGAAAAGTACTTGGTACTTGAGCTTGTATTTCAGGAAGAATACTTGATATTTGTATCTGTATCTGAGAGATAAATACAACAGATTTTGGAAGTAAAATTACCGTACTTGATTAGTTTAATGTAGTAACAGTTTACAGCTTGTTTTGTTATAATGTTCTCTGATGTTATTTTTGCACTTATAATAATGAGAATGAGTAAAGTAAACATGAAACGGATTACATATTGAGATGAGTATATAATATTAAAAAATATTGTTCATATAAAAATGTCTTATCAGGTTCGCTTACATTGTTATACCATATCCTGTTTACATAATTAAACTGAAGTATTAATATAACCCTTTTCTCATGCATATTTGCTACAATTGTTATTTTTTCTTTATACAGTATGATACGACGCTCTAAGAAATCATTCGTATTTTTCAGACATCTGCAAGAAATTTTACATATGGTCTTAGTTCACAATTATACTGAATATTGTTTGTGGATTCCTAATGCATCAGATTTCATGTCAATATACTTAAATTTCGTTTCTTTTACACTGTCTTGTACATAAGTTTTTCACTTGTATTGTTCAACTATATACACTGGTGTACATTTCACTGATTCCTGTTTCGTAGTTATATTTTCATCACTGAATATGAACTAGTTTGCACTGCTTTTGTATGCATCGGCTGTTCTCGATATCAACCTAACAATAAAAAAATATTCTCATCTTTGCCACGTTTTGCTCACCATTAATCTCTCAACATTGTTGACTTTTCATGTATTCCCAACAAACCGCATCTCTTTTACCTATTTGATTTCTTCACGATTTAAATACAATCGAGTTTCCAAGTATCAAAAACTAGAATATTTGTCATCCTTTGATATTGCGAGTATCTGTTTTCATCAGTACTGCTTGTTCGTTTTATTTAAAAGAGTATCGTTAACATCATATAAATGTAACAGAGTTAAATATAAGAGGAAATAGTTAGAAAAAGATGCATGAATGACAGCCATTGCGGGTAAATGTATCGAAAAGATTCTGCCATCTCTTTAAGAGTGATTCGTATACAACAATAATTGTAATGTATTTTATCAAAAGACAGTCAGAAGAAAGTTACACTATACATAAGATCAAATACTAAAGTGTACTCAAAAGCGACCTCAACAAGATTTGTGGAATATACTGCACTCGTACCTGCTAATCCTGATCAGGGGCGTATGACTGCTTGATGAATAGAGGTGGACACCGACTGTATCGATGTGTGTTTGCATACAAAGAGCGGTTTTTGTTTAGAAAAGATTGCGTTTACACAAGAATAATGAAAATGGCTTTCGAGGACATAACACATGTAACATACAAAGAGCATATCACCATGTGATAACGTCTGATGCCACGCACGAACATACGACTACATGACGTCATATTTATATACATGGATGACTAGGATGAAAGAAGATATATAATGACATCATGGGGAGGCGATCCATTCATGACGTCATTGCATGATAGTCTTTTGAATTCTCTGTTTCTCCTATGTTTCTAGTTGTTTCGTTCTCTATAAATACTGAATCCTATGATGGCAAAAGATTAGAAAGTAATTAGTTCGTCCATTTGGCTTTTTTGTGTTATATAAACTTCTTCGTATGGATTTTCTCAAAGAGTTTTTTGATTTCAAGCCTCCAAAAGATAACAAGATATGTGGTATATGTAAATCTTGTGGTAAAACTTATGTGGATAAATTTGGTTCAACAGGAAATTTTCATAAACATCTCAAACGTGCACATGATGATGAATACAAAAAAGCCAAATTTCCAAATTATACTAAACCCACCGAAGATACAGGTGATGTTGCGGAAAATTCGACAAACAACAACGATAAAATTAATCAAACTATTCTCGAAGAATTAATTGTGAAGTGCAATTTGCCTTTATCAATAGCTGAATCTCGTGGCTTTAGAAACTTTATGAGAATACTTGCTCCAAAATGGAAAAATACGTCGTCTCGTTACTATACCAAAGTATTAATACCGTCTTTGATGAAGAATATAGAAGACAAAATAAAAAATTTGCTCCATGATGTCAAACATTTAACAATTACCATTGATCTTTGGACAGATAGGCGGGGAAGATCTTTTGTTGGTGTTACAGGTCATTTTCTTGATTCGCGCAGTGTTCCACAAGCTCTTCTTTTGGATTTTTTACGCTTCAAAGGTGCACATACTGCGGAGAATATCCATAATATCACGGAACAAATACTGGACAAATTGGAGGTAAGGATAGCTGATATCAATCACCCATTCTATACAAATTCTAGCACGAGCCTTTGAACAACTTATTCTATGAAAGCGCATAAACACAGGACTTTTCAGCTAAAATATCCTTTTTTATCAGTCAAGAAAATGCGATATTGTAATCACTAGTGGTCTGGTCAATTCCTTTTCTAGATCAAGGATAAAGTGTTTCGTATTGTGACAGACAACGCTGCTAACATGATAAAAGCATATAAATTTGGTTTGAATGTGGTGGAAAATCATGGACATGTTTTACAAGATGATAGTGATCAACAGCAAGATGATAGTTCATTCGATTTTATCACTGATGATCTTATGACGTCAAATGAATGGACTTTAATTGATTGGTGTGATAGTGGCAAAGATTCCGTTGACATAGATACTGACTGCCCAATACGTGTATCCTGTTTTGCACACTCGCTCCAATTATCTATTCGAGACGGACTGAAAAATTCTCCTTTCCTATCGAAGTCATTAGCAAAATGCATCAAGTTGGCTCGACGATCTCATAAGTCAACCAAAGTAGCGGAACTTCTTGAGGATGTTGGAAAGACAATAAAACGATCAAATATGACAAGGTGGAGTTCTGAATACTCGTTGATCAAATCAATTATAGCTTTAGGGAAAAAAACTATTGATGAAATTACGGATGTTATCGATAGTAGTGACTTTAAATTCAATAGTAATGATTTTATTGTATTGCAAGAAGCAATAGACATTTTAGAACCGTTTGCTGAAATAACCAGCCGTGTTCAATCCGAATCAATTGTTACTGCTAGTCTTGTGGTTCCATCAATTGTTCATATTATCGATCATCTGAAGAATATAAAACCAAATATTCAATTTTTGAAAAAAATGTGCACTCAACTTGAGACTTCTGTCCATACAAGATTTGCTGGTATCACGAAACGATTAACACAGCAAATAGTTTCTACGGACGATCCTTTTTCGGATCCACTTTACTTTGTTTCTGCTGTTTTGGATCCTGAATTTAAGTTTTATTGGCTCGGTCAGATGGATTACAAGCCAGCGGTAGAAACACAGATGAAACAATTACTGATTCAATTGATATTAAATGAATGCGATACAAATGATAACATATCGTTTGATGATACACAAGGTTCACAGTTGTCACCATCAAAATACATTTCAAATAGTTATACAACACAAGCAGTTGATACATCAATCATTAAAAAGCGAAAGTTATTCCAATACGATGATCATCACGGCCTCTCACCCGAATCAAAAGTGAATCCTTTGAGCGAAATTAATGCATATATAAATGATCCAGTACGATCCAAATTTTCGTCATACTGGAATAGGTCGCAATTACATTCGTTAAAAGTTGTGGTTGAACGAATATTTTCTGTGCAAGCATCTTCAGCACCTATTGAAAGAGTTTTCAGCCAAGCAGGTATTGTTATGTCTCCAAGACGAACATCGATGCAAGAAGAAGTTTTTAGAAGTTTAGTCTTTTTACGTGTGAATCAAGACTTCATCTAAGAGATGGTTTCAAACTGGCTCTTAGTCTCCATATGCTTTAATATTTTTACTTTACGTTTTTATCAGAAATTATTTTATGCATGTTCCGCTTTCACGATTGTTTTTTGTTTGCAACACATAATTTTAAATAACAACACAATCTCACAGACTTTACTTTCGCATATGTCAAATGCAGTAGAAGCGCACTACCTAATACTAAAATAGATTTTAATCACATAATAAGAAATCTACATCAATTTATGGTTAGACCGTTGGATCGACTTAGATCATAAAATGACCTCTGTAGAGTAGGACAAAACACAAAGTTCAAGTACCAAGTACTCTTCTTGAAGTACACGTACAAGTACCAAGTACTCTTCTTGAAGTACAAGTACAAGTACCAAGTACTCTTCTTGAAGTACAAGTACAAGTACCAAGTATTCTTCTTGAAGTACAAGTATAATACTTTTACTTGAAAAAGTACAAAAAGTACAAGTACAAATACTTGCGTCCTAGCTCTGTATTGAATAGCTGTGGAATAACAGATCGACTAAGTGTTCGTCTACTGGTAATGGTAAACTTCGGATCTACCGTATACATGAAATCGATGAAAGCTGGACGTTCAACTAGAGACAATGGTAGACCTAATTCGATGATCAAGTTCATAGAGATCGCTTCAGACAATTGAGTTTGTCTCGGATGAGCATCATGATAGACAGGTTTTGAGTTCTGTCTTTTCTTTGTACAGTCAGAATTCTTCGAGAGTGCGTCCGAAATTTTCACCTGATTGTTTTTGTTCGATTCGTTCAGCTGCGAAACCCATTTCTCATATTCCTTTTTATGTTGTGACTTTACATGACGATTTGTATTTGAGGTAACACCCTTTTTATCGAACTGAACTTTCTTGCACAACAAACAAGTCGCACACCAATTTGTATCATAAGTTTTGATATCCGAATAGAATTGACTTCGAATATTCTTTGCTGGATCTGGAAGATTTAGATTTTGGGAAGATAGATCGGACGATATCTGTGATTGAGAAGTGGGTGTTAATGGAAGCAACAGAATGGATACTTCTGGATTATCAAACGATTTATCACTATGAGATTCCATGGATGATTGTTTCAATGTGCAAAGAAAATGATTTTGTTTTTCTCGAGAAAGTGCAATACAATGGGTTAACTATGAATCACTTTCATATTTTCAATTGGCTACTAAGACTACAAATGATATTTTTCAATATTTTATTTTTCTTTGGGATAGTATTGGTTCATGTGCTATGATGTCTATGTTATCCGATTGTCTCAAAGACGAAATCAAAAATTGAGCATATTGACTTGACGTGACTTAAAAATTTCCAAGTCGAAAAGATCAGTACTTGTGATCGGTCCAAGTCAAGTCAAGTCAAGTCTCGAGGAACTTCCTATATTGGTATTCAAGTCAACCAAATCATTTTTGACTTGACTTGCCCATCTCTGTTATACAAACAATGTAATACAGTAATTGTAATTTAAATTTTAGTTAAATTTATTTAATAAAAATATAAAATATGTATGTTGTTAGACGAGATTATAGATATCAACATTTTAGTTCCATCTTGAGGGTGAAGATCATGATAAGTTACAGATTTCATTATGACTACACAGGTCAACAGCAATATAGTTAATATGGTTCTTTAATAAGAAAGATGTCTTTATTTATACATGTACTTCTTCTAATTTGATTTCAATTCAGTTTTCCTGTCTAAATTCTCTTTGCTAATTCATTT
>CAJNOJ010000603.1:0-37848 GCA_905250025.1 Adineta ricciae | reverse complement strand
TTGTCGATTTTCCACTAAACCGATATATTTATGTTGCGCTGCACCACACCGCTGTTAACCGCGGTTTCTTTTCGACACAGCGACCTTCAACGATATAACCGCAGCCATTATGAAAAAACTGCGACGATCAGCGGTATCTGTTTCAAAATTTTTTCGTGGGCGAACGCTCACGCTCATATACCTTATTTATTTCCAGAGAAATTCGAAAAGAAAAAAGAAAGAGACAGAAAATATGAGTGGAAACTAAGACGAACACTAGGAAAGTGTTTTCTAATTGATCGCAATGAATGTCAATACACATTGATAACTACAGTCAGAATCGATCTTGAATAGACCGAACTCGATTCCGAAGGTAAACCGATCGCATTACAGAAGTCAGTCGAACAGCAATACAATGTACTATAGTATAAGTCTATATTGTTGAATTACACACGCTTCTAGAACTACGATTTATGTACGTTTTCCCTTTTAATCTATATACGTATGACTCCAGAAAAAGCAATGAACCTTCGGTTTTATCTAGAGAATCTTGTTGCTTACGTAACACTGAGAAGTCGGATAGAATGGATTAATTATTGATCGATTATTTGGAACGTCAGGACTCAAAGGGTTAAAGCTAAACAGATTATATTAAGAACTCTCAAAGTCATGTTTTACTCTGACAGAGAGTACATAAAAGGATTTGGTCACGCACATAATCTTTAGCATATAAGATGAATATTCACGCACAAGAAGTTTTTTTTTATTCAGATTTCATAATGGTGAAATAGTAAACTCCACAGGTGATGCTTGTTTTTCAACTATTTCTATTCTTCTACTCGATATTAACTATGAAATTCATTCAAATCAATTTGGATTTAACTGAATGGATTGAGGAACATAGTTCGATCTTACAACATGATTGTTTGCATGTTCGAAGTTCACTAAGAATTGAAAACGATCCTTATCAGATTCTTTCCTATTGCTTCAGTGAATGGCCATCGAAATGGAATATTTCAATTCCAGATAATTCTTATCGAAAGCTGATTTTCGTCGATCTTTACAAATTCAATATAACTAGTGAACAACTCTTTCTTTGGTCAACGCCGATCGATATCATTGAAAACTACGAATATTATCTTAGTCACCTTAATGACACGTCCCTATCAGAGGAAGTTTATTATAACTGTACACTACCGAGATTTGGTCGGTATGTATTAACCTACGGATGCAATTCATATTCAACACAAAGAGTCAGCGACTGTCGCATATGGTGTTACCCTGACAGAAAGCTCACATATTTAAATGATTTACTGTTTGTTACCTAAAGATCGACGGACGGTTTGTTTATATGAAAAAAGTCCTATATCAGATTTTTTGGCATGAAAACTAATGTTAAACTACATAAGCATCGCGATCTTAAAATAATTGCATAAGCCACAATAAAAAAGAGAATATGAAGTTCAAGTTGTTATCCGGACAATGAACAGAAATTAATTATATTTGCCTTTATGATATCTTCGATAGATCGTTTATCTGTTTTAATTTGTTTTTGTTCATCATTTTTCTTATCAAGGAAGATATGCGATGAAAAAAATTATTTTGAATATATTTCCGGACAGAGTTGAGTGAAACTCTCAATATTTAGAAGAAGAAAAAAACAAGAAATAGCGAGTTTAAGTATTAATACACAAAACTCTCGATAAATACACTCCCTAAGTCACAACATTACTTGTAATTACGCCACATGGTTTATTTATAAAAAACGAACCATTACAGGTAAATATTTTTTCATTGACATTCTTTACAGAAAGCATCACTTACCTTTCTTCGTTGTTTATTGTTCTGATGTTCAAAAATATGAAGTTCAAGTGTTTGACGAATGAAACTCTGCTCGATCTTTTCTATGCGGTCTATGGTCTGAATTATCGCTTCAATGCTCTTTTATTCGATCGATTTCAAGTGTACCATCTCGAAATCTGAATTTTGTCCTCTATGTCAAAAGTATCGTCCGCTAATTCCAAATCAAACTATCACATTACATTTGTCCAATGATGAGGATACACCGACATAATCGAATTACATTCCATCACTTCTACAATTATATGCACTGTCATTGTATTGCATTCAATTTCCAGAAATTATGACAATCCTACTAAACGCATGGAACAAATTGTGGTGCCTCAAATATTTGAGCATAATCAGTCGTTATTTTAAAGCCGTAGCCACTCCTCGTGCAATAAGGAATAGTATATAGAGTCTTTGTTAACTAGTTTATTGCCATTTAGGTGGCTGTCATGGCCTAATCGTTGGTAGAGCACTTTCTCTATCAAAATGGTTGTATGAAGTTGGATACATTGTTTGATTTAGTGGAGAAAACGCCTCGTCTTCGATATTTAAAGACTTAATTGATAGATCATTATGTATCCGATGAAACGGCGCTAGAACTGAATGTCGCCAGACACACTGTCGTATGGACAAAAGCTTGCACAGATATATCGTTGCAAATATAGAGCGTGACGTGACCAAATTGATGAAAAGTGTGAAATGTAACCTTCTTTTCCTATCATCCGCAAGACAACATTTGTATCTTTTAAAAGCTAAGATTTCTATTGAATTATTCAAATATGATGTTTCCAATCTTATTTTTGAATTCCTAACCATTTATTTGATATAAACCACTATATCATTGAACAAATTTTAACAAAAAACACTATGTGCGAGAAACGTTACAGTTACAAAATTTTAAATGATGATACTAGCACTGACTTTTTTCGACATGATTTTCTGAATGCGTAACATTTCTTTCATTCTAATGAACAAAATAAACGTGCTTAGCGATCTTTCCTTTATATACATCCAAAACAATGAGTCGATCAAACATATGAACCAGTCTAGATTTTAATTACATAAATAGATTATCCTTAATTATCAGAACGAGTGTTTTCTCTGAAGTAGAGTGTTCTTTTTCCGGGATAATAATCAAACTACATAAATAGCACGCCGGACACAAACTCTTTCAACTTATGTTACCTGTCGAACTGAATGGTATTCCTTTTCCTTCACTTATATCATACTTTACAAGATCTTTGTCTGAAAGAGAACAATCTTATCTTTTGAAATCCTACACTGTTTCATTGTTACAACATTTTATCCGAGACATTCAGTCCGATCACCGAAAAAGCACTCACAATTTCTTTTCCAATCTTTATCGGAATTGAAATTGTGTATACGAGTGGAAACTCAAGCAATAACCTTTTAGAAATACTTACTGAACTTAACCTATCTGAAAATGTTTATGCAAAGCTTTTCTCTAGGTAGAAATCAGTGGGAAAGCTTAATTACTGAGCATTTAACTAAATTAAAAGTGTTTCATTTATTTATGACTTTTTCGGTATCTGATAGTGACAATTTCGATGAATATATTAAACGATTTATCTGTTCTTTTCCAAGTTCATTTTGACTAAAGGATTATCAATGGTACATTCCACTATGACTGAGATATGGATGGTAGCTTAGTAGGATTTTATCGGCGATCGACTTTATTCCACTTGCTATATAAACGAACAATATGGATCCGGTGACAGTGAACTGCAATTCATACTGGATCGTTTACTTTACCGTTCTACATTACAATTACAATATTCAGAGAATAAATGTAGAATGTTTTCTACTGTAAAGTACGATCGAATTTCATATGTAGAATCTCGAGTTTACACATTGAATACTGAAGATTGTGAATTATTAATTAATTGTCAACTATAGGTTAAAAGTGTAAATTTCTTCTATTACGAGTTAAATATTACGATGACCTACTTAGACTGGTTAATTAATTTGAAAATCTCCGATCATCGAAAATAAAATCATCATTAGAAGGGGACATTGTGTTGACTTCTTCAGAAAATGAATTGTACGATTGTTTGAGTCTTAATGTACCATCAAAATATGATCTTAACCTTAAATACAATACCAAATATTCGTGATATATTTCTATTTAAATACAATAGTAAAATAAAATCAGTTTACTGTGAGTGTTACTGTTTTATTTTCGCTTATGTTTTCAAGAACATACCAACATATACATTTTTTCTCTTCCGAATGCATTACTCATTGTTAATAAAAGTAATCTATAAAAGGAGAACAAAAAAACATCAGGCACTTTTTTTCCAACATTTTATTCGTTGCCTGGTTTATACTCTCAACGACTTTTTCACTTGTCAGGAAGCAAAAAAGCATACAGATGGATAGAATATCAGCAAGAAAGATTTTAGAAGATGTAGTTGTTATTTGGCTTTATCCAACTAATGATGATGATATCCAACAGTTACATCGAACTGTTGGTTGTGTACAAGTATTTGATGATGAAGAGTCTTTCTTAAATTATGTTGTTGATTTAAATGATGAACATATTGTATTAATTACAACCAAAGATCTCAGAGAATCAACTATTGAACTGTTATGTCAAATGTCACAAATTGACTCAATATATTTGCTCGCTTCAAGTGACAGATCGAATTCGGTTTCTTCTCTTCGAAAGTTTAAAGGTGTTGTTTCCAACTACGAAACATTGTACGAGTCAATTCGAGCAGATATTCGTCGTAATGAATATGATAATGTTACATTCAATCTGATTACACGAGATTTATTCACATGTTCTAATGAGCAACTAAACCGACAAGAAGCGGCGTTTATGTATACTCAATTGCTAAAAGATATATTCATTGAGATAAAAGATGATAGTAAAGACGAGATGATCGCATTTTTCCGCGAACAATATGCTGATAATGTTCCTGCCTTGCAATTTATCAATGACTTCGAAAAGAACTATCAATCACATGAAGCAATAAAATGGTACACACGTGAAAGTTTTCTTTATAAGATCCTAAATAGAGCACTTCGAACACAAAATGTCGAAGTTTTATATAAAATGCGAACATTCATCCGTAATTTACACTTTCATCTAATCCAATGTTATGAACAGCAAAAGAGCAATTCACCCGTATCGGTTGTCTATCGTGGCCAGCGTATGTCCAAAGATGAGTTCGAAAAGGTTCGGAATAACAAAGGCGGTCTACTATCTATATCGAATTTTTTCTCCACAACCGAAGATCTGTCATTAGCAACGATATACGCAGGTGTAACAAGCGACGAGGAAACTGCTATGATATTTGAAATTTCTCTAGATTCATCTTTAACAGATCAAACGAATCCTTTCGCCAATATACAACAGTTTAGTACGTTTGGGCAAACCGAAAAGGAGTGGTTATTTACCTTTGGTAGTGTTTTTCGAATTGTTGATATAAAGAAAGGTATGAACAATGAACCGTGGTATGTTCATTTAATACTAACAAATGAATTTGATCAACAATTGCAAATGATGACGGAGCATTTTCGAAGTGATATTTCAGTTGGATTACTTGTGCCTGCTCATTCTTTAGCGAAATTATCTTATAAAATGGGTGGTTATTTGCTCGCAATTGAATTCTATTTGTTGGCTTTGAAATCTGAATCAGCATCGCGAGGACAAATTATGATTCTTAAAGAACTTGGACAAACTTATGAGCATCTTGCTCTTTATGAGAAAACATTCGACTGCTTGAGAAAAGCACTTTCCCTACATGAAAAATTGCATGAAAAGCAAAAGAATGATTACCATCGGTTAGCAGCGATCTATATCAGTCTGGCTGTGATCTGTAAAAACGACAAACAGGACAAAAAGCAATCTCTTCATTATTTAAATGAAGCACTGCAAATTGAATCGAATCTCGAGCAGCCAAATAAGGAAAATGTTCTCAATTGTTATAATGATATCGGCTTTATTCATTTTACAGAGAAGGAGTATGATAAATGCCTTTTGAATTATCAAAAGGCACTTGATATATCTATAGAGATCTATCCGGCAACTCATCCAAATATTGGCGTGATACATATGAACATGGGCAATGCGTATCAAGCACAAAAACGTTCGAAAGAAGCTCTAGAACATATGAAAAAGTCACTTGACATTCAACTTGCTTCTCTTCCGGGTGATCATCCCGATATTGCCAGATCTTTTAATAATATATCAAGCATATATCATGCGCTAGGTCAATATAATGATGCGTTGGCCTATTGTCGAAATGCATTGAATATCTATTTGAAACGTATGCCACCAAATCATCCTAATCTCGCTATTTTATATAATAATATGATTGAACTCTGCGACAAATTAAGTCGATTGAACGAATCATTAGATTATCGATATAAACAATTGGATATCTTCGAGGCTATATTACAATCTGATGATACGAAGATCGGTATTGCGTACAATACCATCGCTGCTACATTATCCTTTCTTCGACGTTTTGATGAAGCAGCAGAATATGCACTCAAAGCTGTGGAATTTACCACCCGTGTGTTTGGTACAAATCATCCGGCTACGAAGACTTGTGCAAAAAATCTCGAGGACATCTTGAATCATCCATGATTATAGTATAGCACGATCACTAGAAGGATTGTAGCTATTCTCTTTACTCACATATCTTAATTCAGAGTGGTACTAAATAACTACGAAAAGAATGATAAGAGTGTTGTTCAAAAGAGACAATTTTGTCGAGGAAACTAATACTGTAGTGTGGTTAAAATAAAACAGGCAACAGTTGTCGTCGATTTGTATGAGTGCGAATTGATGTTTTGTCACGAAAGCGCGCCCACACTCTCAAAATTCAGGATTATATAATTCAGTACTACTTAAATCTGCGTCACCATAGAATCCACCGATCATTAATACACGACCATCTGTCAGTCGGGATACAGCATGAAATTCTCGTTTATAATTCATATCGCCTGCGCTTTTCCACATTCTTGTTGATGGATTATATAACTCCGCACTTTTGAGAGCATGAATACCATCGGATCCTCCACTTACCAACGCTTCTCCATTCTTTAATAAGATCCCCACATGGTTATGTCTTTTATGTATCATTGTACCAGCTTTGTCCCACAAATCCTTCACTGGATCGTATAATTCAGCAGTATCTTGTGTCGTACCGCCAAAAGATCCACCTGTGACAAGTACTTTTCCGTTTGATAACACAATTGCTATGTGATACTGCCGCTTAAAATGCATAGTGTAGGCGATTATCCAACTTTCTGTGGATGAATCAAAGAATTCTGTACTATCTAAATATGTATGATCACTGAATCCACCAGTAACGAGTACATGTCCATCTAATAATAAAGATGCTGTATGTCCATTTCGAGCATAGTGCATGTTTCGAGTAGCCGTCCAAAGGTCTCCCGATGGATCATATAGTTCTGCCGTATTCAAAATATTATTTGCATTATTTCCTCCACAAATCAACACTTTTCCGTTTTCTAAGATAGAAGCTGCAGCAAAATTGCGTGCATCATTCATACTGCCAGTCATCGTCCACATTCCTGTCAATGGGTCATATAATTCTGCTGTGTTTAAGTATGCATTTTCGTTGTACCCACCGGCCACTAAAACTTTGCCAGATTTTAATACGACCGCTATATGTCCCTTACGAATATCATTCATAACACCAGTCGTTGTCCAAAGTCCTGTTGATGGATCATACAACTCAGCAGCATTTTGAATAGACATATTTTCAGTTCCACCCGTCACCAAGACTTTACCATCGGGTAATAACGATGCTGTATGTTCATGTCTTGCAAAATTCATGTCGCCAGTATTCAACCACGCTGTAGATACCAATTGTAATACAATGGATAAAAAAATGTGATAGCATCACTTACCGAACTTCTGAGTAGTAATGGTTGTCGGTGCCGATGTGGGTGTAGATGCAGATGTAGTTGTGGATGGGAGTGTTGACTCTGATGTAGATGTAGATGATATTATTGTAGTAATCTCAGGACTTGATTTCTTCGGGCTAAGAATGACAAATTTCAACAAAAGGCCTAGTGTAATAGCAAGTATTGCTATTAGCACAATAATGATGATAATCATTTTAGATCGACGATGTTGCCAACATCTGTTAAATCTGTTATTTCCATTGTTATATTCAACATAAGCACTGTTAGTGTGCATATCGTGACGATGATATAGAGGAAAATATACTCAAATTTAGAATTGAATAGGAGGAGTGGTTGCTCGTGTTCTTTTACATATTTCTAACCCTGTTGTAGATATAACAATAGGTAACTCATCTTATCTTTTTGTCATGAGTTTAGTATATCAGTATGATGCTGCAGTAATATATCCTGCTACAGGTATGTTTGCCATGAAGTGGTTTATTTATTCTCATATTTCGCTGAGACTTGTTGTATTTGCCAATGTAGATCAAAATATATCTTGCAACCCGACACATTTTGACAATCGGATCACTATTTCAACTCCGACAATTAGTTGTTCTCTGATTGAACTTGACGCTGGCAGCGAAAGATTACGATATATGTTTGTGCTGAAAACCAAGTGAATATATTGTAACACTATCGCCACCAATTCCAAACATCTGACAGCGTGACCGGATGTTCGGAAAAACGAAGCGATACGAAATGTAATTTTGTTAATCTTCGAAATAGACATCACCTGTGATGCCAATTGGCGCAAAAGCTGCACCATGAATGAAAGAAGATCATCTAGGGCGAGACGCGAGTTCACGACATACCTAATCCCAACTAAATGAGCCAGGTTTTTTTACGTATGAACTGAACATAGCATTCACCATGCTGTACACTACCTGAACAGCGCTGGCCGACAGTTCTGTTGTAAGTGGTTGATTTCTGAAGACCATCGATGATATATGACATGAAATCAACACAAAGTGTGCTTTCGTTCTTCAAACGCGAGCGTCTTTCATTGAAAACAGTGTCGATCTGATGAAAATGAAGTGTGCACTGAGTTGAATCAAGAAGATCAGATTAAACAGAGAAATGAGTTCGTGAATGTCCATGATTGATTGACTAGAAAGTTTCAATCACATTGGAATATTATTTATTATTAATAATGTTTAAATTAATTTCGAATAGATGAAAATGAGCATTAGGATGATTTACGTGTGTCGCACTGTGCGCCTAGATGACCGCCAGATCCGAAGAGTGGACACGCTGCATATTTTGCGCTGCATAATTCCATACACCGCATAATAAAACAAGAATCCAGAGGGAAAGCACCTTGAAATGCTGGTTTACAACCGCTTCCCGAGCAACATGTGCAGCTGCATGTACTTGTATCGATTGCTTTCGCCAAGCAAATACCATTGACTACGAGTAGGAGAAAGAAAACAATTGTTTGATTCATATTTGAATTGAAATGAATGTTGTGTGATTGTTGCTGTATAAATTTTCTTGTGCTTTTATAGAACTGCTCCCAATCCTTTATTTGATCAAAGTTATATGTGTCATTTAGTTTGGAGATATCGTTATTAATTGTCTTTAAATCCCTTTGATTACAGAGAGATGAAAAAGCTTCAATTTGTCAGCAAAAATATTCTGATGATGAATATTATGGATCAGTGACACACTCAGTTTTGTACTGAAAAAAACTTTTTTGCAGAAAATAAAAGATGAGAGTGCACTGGATACGAGATCGCTCATATCCACACCTTCAAGATAAATTTATTTTCGACTACGCGCAAAACAATATGGAATTTTATTGATCGTATATTGATCTTAATGTTGTTAATCGAAACATCAATTTCATGTTCTTAAGTTGAATTTCTCGAAGGAAAAGTAGCAGATTGAATTCTATCTTATCTTTTTGAAAACAGGCCTAGAAAACTTTGTCGGAACAGTTTAGAGCTGTAGAAATATGCAAAAAATGAAAACCATGAATGACAAAGCCAATCAATTTAAGTACACTATGGACAATATTCTCTTGAGCTGCTCGATATGCATTGGTGGCAAAACCGTTTGTATACAGTAGATATATGCGTCTGATCATAAAACTAGTCGATGCTAACAGAACCATGGTGATTTCGGCAAACATCGAACGAATTAGAGATTGTTCCATCGATTCACGTCGAACAATTTTTTATCGTATGTTCCACCAAGTCAACAATGAAAGTACCGATAAGACTATTATGGGGAGCAAGCTGCAGATGAGTAAACCATTGTAAGTGTTGTATGTTGCAGCTATGGCGCTGGGTATGGCACATATTGAGTTTGATTGATAGAGTTCGTCATGTGTGTATAGTACAGCAGATGTGGGCTGGTGGATCCCATCGAGCATAAAATAACAAATAAATTGATGAGCACAGCTCGTCATCGATTGATCCATCGAACAATGGTGAACAGCGCTAAACCACCGTATGTTAGATTTACACGAGATATATAGTTGAGGTAAGCGATTTCATTCGTCTACATCTGTATTAGTTGAGTTCTTGTGAATGCAAACAGATCGTAAGTGTAAAAAAAGGACTCAGTGTGTTCCCTTATTGAATATGGTAAATGTTTTTAAAGTAATACACGAGAACTTTTCAAATGATGTGATATGGTGTCAACAATGTGACGCATTGACAGCATTATATTTCATGTTATGCATCTCAACCAAGTCCTATCAGTCAATAATAAAGTTATAGAACATTTTCACGTGCGATTTTCTCCTGTCGCATTATTCTAGTCAAATATTATATTTAACTTCCATGTTGAAAGTCTTCTCATTGGGAAATTATACCAATGGAATACATGAAAAATAAAAGCATAGAAAAAGAGTCTTATATCACGAAGGAACATCGACACGTAAAAATAAGACTTTATGTCAAGTACCTGTTACCAAGAACAAGTAAATTTATTGAGAACAATTCAATATACTTGCGATATTTTATATGAAAAATATTTCAAAAAACGTTAGTAAGGAATAAGCATAGCTTATGTTATGTATTTAAGGAATCCTTGCCGGTGTCATGCACGATGTATATAACCTACTCGTTGATGATTATAGTTTCATCTGAACCGCGCAAGTTCTTTCACTATGTATGTTATGATGCTTTTGAGGATAACCTCTCTTTTCTCTTCTGTTCTTCGAGTAAGTATTTCAACGTGCACTATTCTTGAAAGGAAGAGAAATAAAAAAAATAAAGGCAAACATTTATCATCAGCGCCTTTAACTTTTCTATCGGATTGTCATATGATTGCTAGGTACTTAGTTACTCAGTAATATTATAGAAAAGAAAAAAAAATGAAAGTTTTTATTTGATCAGTCTAATAAATCTTCATAGATATCATATGTGCATGCGCTATTGAAGCACCGAAGAAATATTTTAAAAATACGCTTCGAGCAATTACCAATTGAATTATTCTGTACAATATTTTCATATTTGGAAGGTCAGGACTTAATCAATAGTCTACTTCTCTTACCATAGCTTCGAAGACGCCTGTGTATCAATGACATTTCACCTGAATTTCCGAGTCTGTTCATACAAAATATTTGATCATCACTTGCATCGGCTTGTTGATCTGCATATGGGTCAGTTGAAACAACTCCGATCTTAAACAATCAATGTAGATGAGTACGATAATACAGCAATAATTTCAGTTTTTCCAAAACTTCTTCATCTCGAATATTTAAAACTCCGATGCGGATATTCAACGAGCAATCCAAATATGCTTTCCACTATTTTCTCTTTGTCAAACCTTCGTATTTTTATCATCAAGGCTGATCAAGTTTTTTTCTAAACGTATCTCAACGGCAGTTCCTGCATCGTCGAATAATTCAATCCTACATCTCAATATTCAAAGCAGAGTTCAAACGAGTTTTCTACATGCTATCCTTTCTAGGTTGTCCTGCTTGCATTCTCTACAAGTGCCATACTTTATTCGAAACACTCGCTCATTACTGCCGGAAAATACCCTTCCGAAATTACGAATGATAATATTCCCAGGCAGGGACACACGAGTTTCCGATTTTGGAGAAATTCTATGAAAACTACCTAATCTCGAGTTGATATTCGTCGGGTACCAATCTATATCCCTTGTTTGGCAGGAAATAAGCTACGAACAGCATTTATTAAATTTCGATACGTTCGAAGTGCGCTGAAACCTGCTAAATCCATTTCCCAAGTATTTTTCAGTTCATCCACATCGCCTGCTAAACCATACGCAACACTACGTATAGCTCTGTACGACATGCTGACAAGGGGAATATGTTTACAGAAATCAAAAGCTGTTCTTTGGATCGCTTCATATTCCACGGAATAACAAGCATGAAGTATAAAAACGATATAAATTAAGGTAGAAGCTTTCATCTTACAGACAGTAAATGACTGTTCTTCCTTTCGAAATCATATTACATATATACGTTTACGTTATGATAGAATCCAATGATAACGCAACGCTTTTTTAATAGGAATAGAAAGATTACATCTCTAAATGTTCNTGAAAATGCATGCGACATACTTAGTGATCGGACTAATAATTGGAGGACTCTGTTCCGGAATCATCTTAACAACGATGATCACTTTAGTCGTTCGAGGTAATGTTGTTTCAAACGGTAAAAGAAGAAGTATATTTCATCTGATTTGTAGATAAACAAATCAAAGCAATGAAAGAGTCAGAAACTACTTTAGTCAGTACGATTGGTACTACTACAACGGCTGTGTTAAGTAAAACCTTTAAACAATTATCACTGATTCAGCTTTCTCTGATTCTGTAGAAGTACCGATTTATTGGACATTCGATAACAATTTACAAGATTTGTATAATAATTTCAATGGAATTGGTAACAACGGACCAACATATAAATCTTCAACCTACAATAGAATTGGTACATGTCTTCAATTCAATCAATCGTCGGTAACTGTTAATAATCCACCATTGTTTAATCTGGCGAATATATCATTTACATTTGAAATGTGGCTGTACGGAGATTCATTCTATTACAATAGTTCATATACGGATAATTATATTCTTGATCAATTTGATCAGAACGTTACCGATCATTTTTTTCATTTAATCATTCGAAATCAACGTGTTCAATTCGGTTTTGGTAATGATGATCTCACCTCAAGCAAAGTAAATATTTTCTGTAGAAGTTTTTATCTAGAAATTTTTCTGCTTAGACTTTGATTGCAAATCGATGGTATCATTTAGTAAGTTGATAGACAAAGAAATTATATTCATTTAATTTTTCGATGGGTAGGCTGTTGTCTATGATTACTCAACACGTTCACAAATGATTTATATCAATGGATATTTGGATGTATCACGGAGTGGCGCTGGACCATATTTAGGGTCTTCTGGGTACGAAAAATTTTCTTTAATTTTTTACATTACTTTTAACTCTCTGTTTAGGGATTTCACTATTGGTACAGGAGTTATCAATAGCCCAAATAATTATTTCAGTGGTTGTCTAGATTCTATTCAATATTATCCGTGGATAAGAAATACAAGTACAATATTATCTGATGCAACTCGTGTTGCTCATCTCACATTTGATAGTGGTACTCTTCTCGACAGTGGACCATTATCAATCAATGGAACAGGACTCAACTATACCTACACGTCGATGGGACGAGTAAATCAAGCCATTTCATTTCCAGTTCTATCATCTTATATCCAAATAACTGGACTAACCCGTTTAGGAACGAATGCATGGTCTTACACAGTTTCGATTTGGATTTATCCAACAAATTCTTCTGGAGGGACAATTATGCATTTGAGTAGTCGGGTGGATGGTGCACAAACCAATGCATGGTGTTTACCAATTATGGGCTTGTCTTCGTCAGGACAAATAGCAATCAACAGTTGGAATGCAACTAATGTACCAATCACGGGTTCCATTGTTCCTCTCTTCTCATGGACTCATGTCGCGGCAACTTATTCATTGAATAATGGAGAACGATTATATGTTAATGGTAGTCAGTATGGATCGAGTTCAGCTCCATTTTCTTTTCAAGCCGGTAGCATTCCAATGACATTAACCATTGGAAGTTCATTACTTGGGCTAGGTGTTTGTAACACAGGTACAATACAAATGGGACAATTTTANTGTAAGACCATGCATTCGTTCCTAAACGGGTTAGTCCAGTTATTTGGATATAAGATGATAAATACAATCTCTTTTTTTCGAATATAATGACATGAGAAATCAAAATACTTTTCACGTTTTTATTCTCTATGATGAGGATGTAGAGTGAATGAAAGAGAACTAAGCAAACTTGCACTCTTGAATAAGTATTCTGCAATTTATTAAGAAAAACTAATCCATCTACATAGAATCATTATGAAAAATCTTTGTAAAATATTTTTAGATAAAGTCTGCAATCTATAAAGTATCATCAGAAGGGTTTTCTCTATGTATTTTCGCCTGAAAAGCATCATTTGCAGTACGTAATTTACCGAGAGCTTCATTAAGTAACTGTACATGTCGTTTTGGAGATATGTATGATGCTTCAGATTGTCTACATCGTCTTTGAACTTTCGCAATTTGATGGTTAAACCATTTAGATTTTCCAAGGCAATATTCACAAACTCGACAAACATGGCAAGTATCTCTAAGTTACGCTCGTGTTTGGTAATACCATGCGTATTACTACCAAATATACGATTCCAAAACCAATCATTTTTTAATTCATCGATTTTTTTAAAGAAATATATCGTCCGTGTAAATTTAGCTCTTGAATAGTTTCTAATTTAACCTTAATAGTTTCCAACGTTAGCGAAGTTTGTTGAGCGTCGTGTGATAGATAAGTAATTTGTGAAGATATTGAAGATTGATATTGTTCATACGATTTGGTTAGTTTATTTGCAGTATCGCTTCCTTACCGATCTGATGTTTGTTGATTGGCAGCTTTGGAAAAATTTTCTACCGCAAATTTTGTATAGATTCGTAATTTATCCAGTGTAGACGCAAATGTAGCCAGTAAACTAGTTGATGTATCTGCACCCTCTTGTATGAGATGCTTTAACTGAGACATTTGATCTCCCAGTTCTTTTTTGATTTTTTCATCAATGTCACTGTATAAAATGCGCATGCGCAGTTCAATTATCGAAGTTTTAGCTTGAACAAAGCGCGTCGGTGCACTAACATCAGCATTCCTCAAACTATTAGCCAATACAACACTCCTCTCAGCTAATGTACTGATCGGTGGAGTGTGTTGGGCGGGAGAAAACTTATTCAGAGCGNGAAATACCAATTATATCATATGTGAAACGTTTCATTTCGTTTCGCAATAATTCCAATTTTCCAGCAGCCCATAGGGTCTGCACATTCCATGTTCCAACTGTCAAAGAATTTTTGGCAAGAGTTAGCCTTTGCGTGTTTTTCGTCGTATAGCTCGTATGTGTGTTCCTTCCAGTCGCCAACTTATCGACTCTGCCCTGGTCACTCAGCAGAGGACGCGGACCTTGTTCACCCGGGCGCCGTCCGAGCCGGTATGAATTTCCTCTGAAAACGTTCATGGTTGGTTTCTGTCGTCTTGTTCTTTTTACAGACGGCGGTATCTGCACCCCTTCCGTCCAACACTCCTCCTTTATCCGGACTTGTGACCGGCATAGAGTCCACAATTAGTGGTCTCCATGGTGGAGTTACATTTGCCTTTACGTTTGACGAATGAAACTCTGCTCGATCTTTTCTATGCGTTCTATGATCTGAATTATCGCTTCAATACTCTTTTATTCGATCTGGAAATCTGAGTTTTGTCTTCTATGTCAAAAGTATCGTCCGCTAATTTCAAATCAAACTATCACATTACACATTTGTCCGATGATGAATATACACCGATCGACACAGTCGAATTACATTCCCATTTACTTTCCGTCACTTCTGCAATTATCACACCTATGTGCACTGTCATTGTATTGCATTCAATCTCCAGAAATGATGACAATCCTACTGAACGAATTCTCGTGCCTCAAATATTTGAGCAAAATCAATTGGCATTTTAAAGCCGTAGCCACTCTTCGTACAACCATGAATAGTATGCGGAGCCTTTGTTAATTAGTTTATTGCCATTTAGATGGCTGTCATGGTCTAATCATCAGTAGAGCGCCTTGTCTTCGATACCTAAAAACTCAACTGATAGATCATTATGTATCCGAAAAAACGACGCCAGGACTGAATGTCGCCAGACACATCGTCGTATGGACAAAAGTTTGCACGAATATATCGTTGCAAGTACAGAGCATCACGTGACTGAATTGATGAAAAATATAACTTCAGTTCCTGCCGTCCGCAAAACAGCATTTGTATCTTTTAAAAGATAAGGTTTCTATTGAATTATTCAAATATGATGTTTCCAATCTTATTTTTGAATTTCTAATCACTTCTTTGATATGAACCGCTATACCATCGAACGAATTTTAACAAGAAATGCTATGTGCGAGAAACGTTACAGTTACAAAACTTCAAATAATGGTACTAGCACTGATTGTTTTAGACATGATTTGCTGAATGCGTGACATTTCTTTTATCCCAATGAACGAAGTAAAAGTGCTCAGCAATCCTTCTTTTATGTATCCAAAACAATGAGTAGATCAAAGATATCAACCAGCCTAGATTTTCATCACATACGTAGATTATCCTTAATGATCAGAATGAGTGTTTTCTCTAAAGTAGAGTGTTCTTGTTCCGGGGTAATGATCAAACTTCATTAATAGCACAGCGGACGCAAATTCTTTCAAGTTATGTTACCTTCGAAAGACTTTATTCCACTCGCTACATAAACAAACAATATGGACTCGGTGACAGTGAACTGCAATTCATACTGGATCGTTTACTTTACCGTTCTACATTACAATTACAATATTCAGAGAATAAAAGTAGAGTGTTTTCTACTGTAAAGCACGATCGAATTTCATATGTAGAATCTCGAGTTTACACATTCAATACTGAAGATTGCGAATTATTAATTAATTGTCAACTATAGGTTAAAAATGAAAATTTCTTATATTACGAGTTAAATATTACGATGATCTACTTAGACTGGTTAATTAATTGGAAAATCTTCGATCATCGAGAATAAAATCATCATTAGAAGGGGACATTGTGTTGACTTCTTCAGAAAATGAATTGTACGATTGTTTGAGTCTTAATGTACCATCAAAATATGATCTTAAGCTTAAATACAATAGTCAAATAAAATCCGTTTACTGTGAATGTCACTGTTTTCTTTTCGCTTATATTTTCAAGAACATACCAACATATACATGTTTTTCTCTTCCGAATGCATTACTCATTGTTAATAAAAGTAATCTATACAAGGAGAACGAAAAAACATCAGGTACTTTTTTTCCAACATTTTATTCGTTGACTGATTTACACTCTCAACGACTTCTTCACGTGCCAGGAAGCAGAAAAGCATACAGATGGATAGAATATCATCAAGAAAGATTTTAGAAGATGTAGTTGTTATTTGGCTTTATCCAACAAATGATGATGATATCCAACAGTTACATCGAACTGTTGGTTGCGTACAAGTATTTGATAATGAAGAGTCTTTCCTAAATTGTGTTGTTGATTTGGGTGATGAACATATTGTATTGATTACAAACAAAGATCTCAGGGAATCAACTATTGAACTGTTATGTCAAATGTCACAAATTGACTCAATATATTTGCTCGCTTCAAATGACGGATCGAATTTGGTTTCTTCTCTTCGAAAATTTAAAGGTGTTGCTCCCAATTATGAAACATTATATGAGTCAATCCGAGAAGATATTCGCCGCAATGAATATGGAAATGTTACATTCAATCTGATTACACGAGATTTATTCACATGTTCTAATGAGCAACTAAACCGACAAGAAGCGGCGTTTATGTATACTCAACTACTAAAAGATATATTCATTGAGATGAAAAATGATAGTAAAGAAGAGATGATCGCATTTTTCCGCGAACAATATGCTGATAATGTTCCTGCTTTGCAATTTATCAATGACTTCGAAAAGAACTATCAATCACATGAAGCAATAAAATGGTACACACGTGAAAGTTTCCTCTATAAAATCCTAAATAGGGCACTTCGAACACAAAATGTCGGAGTTTTATATAAACTGCGAACATTCATCCGTAATTTACACTTTCATCTAATCCAATGTTATGAACAGCAAAAGAGCGATTCACCCGTATCGGTTGTCTATCGTGGCCAACGTATGTCCAAAGAAGAGTTCGAAAAGGTTCGGAATAACAAAGGCGGTCTGCTATCTATATCGAATTTTTTCTCTACGACCGAAGATCTGTCATTAGCAACGATATACGCAGGTGTAACAAGCGACGAAGAAACTGCTATGATATTTGAAATTTCTCTAGATTCATCTTTAACGGATCAAACGAATCCTTTCGCGAATATACAACAGTTTAGTACGTTTGGACAAACCGAAAAGGAGTGGTTATTCACCTTTGGTAGTGTTTTTCGAATTGTTGATATAAAGAAAGGTATGAACAATGAACCGTGGTATATTCATTTAATACTAACCAATGAATTTGATCAACAATTACAAATGATGACGGAGCATTTTCGAAGTGATATTTCGGTTGGATTACTTGTGCCTGCTCACTCTTTAGCGAAATTATCTTATAAAATGGGTGGCTATTTGCTCGCAATTGAATTCTATTTGTTGGCTTTGAAATCGGAATCAGCATCACGAGGACAAATTATGATTCTTAAAGAACTCGGACAAACTTATGAACATCTTGCTCTTTATGAGAAGACATTCGACTGCTTGAGAAAAGCACTTTCCCTACATGAAAAATTGCATGAAAAGCAAAAGAATGATTACCATCGGTTAGCAGCGATCTATATCAGTCTGGCTGCGATCTGTAAAAATGACAAACAGGACAAAAAGCAATCTCTTCACTATTTAAATGAAGCACTGCAAATTGAATCGAATCTCGAGCAGCCAAATAAGGAAAATGTTCTCAACTGTTATAATGATATCGGCTTTATCCATTTTACAGAGAAAGAGTATGATAAATGCCTTTTGAATTATCAAAAGGCACTTGATATATCTATAGAGATCTATCCGGCAACTCATCCAAATATTGGTGTAATACATATGAATATGGGTAATGCATATCAAGCGCAGAAACACTCGAAAGAAGCTCTAGAACATATGAAAAAATCGCTCGACATTCAACTTGCTTCTCTTCCGGGTGATCATCCCGATATTGCCAGATCTTTTAATAATATATCAAGTATATATCATGCGCTAGGTCAATATAATGATGCGTTGGCCTATTGTCGAAATGCATTGAATATCTATTTGAAACGTATGCCACCAAATCATCCTAATCTGACTATTTTATATAATAATATGATCGAACTCTGCGACAAATTAAGTCGATTGAACGAATCATTAGATTATCGATATAAACAATTAGATATCTATGAGGCTACATTACAATCTGATGATACGAAGATCGGCATTGCGTACAATTCCATCGCTGCTACATTATCCTTTCTTCGACGTTTTGATGAAGCAGCAGAATACGCACTCAAAGCTGTGGAATTCACCACCCGTGTTTTTGGTACAAATCATCCGGCTACGAAGACTTGTGCAAAAAATCTCGAGGACATCTTGAATCATTCATGATTATAGTATAGCACGATCACTGGGAGGATTGTAATTATTCTCTTCACTGACATATCTTAATTCAGAGTGGTACTGAATAGGGTTATATTTTTGTAGAGGAAACTAATATTGTAGTGTGGGCGTCTTACCGAAGATTTTCGGTTTGAAAACTGTGTATTCTACATAAGTTAACTACATCGTTTGACATAAGAAAATCTATGCATTCTGTGAAGAAAGCGCCTTATTTCTCAAATTGTATGAGTGTGGATTGATGTTTTGTCACGAAAGCGCGCCCACACTCTCAGAATCCAGGATTATCTAATTCAGTACTACTTAAACCTGCGCCACCATAGAATCCACCGATCATTAATACACGACCATCTGCCAGTAGGGATGCAGCATGAAATTCTCGTTTATAATTCATATCACCTGCGCTTTTCCACCTTCTTGTTGATGAATTATATAACTCCGCACTTTTGAGAACATGAATACCATCGGATCCTCCACTTACCAACGCTTCTCCATTCTTTAATAAGATCCCCACATGGTTATGTCTTTTATGTATCATTGTACCAGCTTTGTCCCACAAATCCTTTACTGGATCGTATAATTCAGCAGTACCTTGTGTCGTACCACCAAAAGATCCACCGGTGACAAGTACTTTTCCGTTTGATAACACAATTGCTATGTGATACTGCCGCTTAAAATGCATAGTGTAGGCGATTACCCACACTCGTCACCAAGACTTTACCATCGGGTAATAACGATGCTGTATATTCATGTCTTGCAACATTCATGTCGCCAGTATTCAACCACGCTGTAGATATCAATCGTAATACAATGGATGAAAAAAAGTGATAGCATCACCTACCGGACTTCTGAGTAGTAATGGTTGTCGGTGCAGATGTAGATGATATTATTGTAGTAATCTCGCGACTTGATTTCTTTGGGCTAAGAATGACAAATTTCAACAAAAGACCTAGTGTAATAGCAAGTATTGCTATTAGCAGAATAACGATGATAATCATTTTAGATCGACGATGTTGCCAACATCTGTTACTTCCATTGTCATATTCAACATAAGCACTGTTAGTGGGCATATCGTGATGATGATATAGAGGAAAAGATACTCAAATTTAGAATTGAATAGAAGGACTGGTCGCCCGTGTTCTTTTACATATTTCTAACTCTGCTGTAGAAATAACACTAGGTAACTCATCTTATCTTTTTTGTCATGAGTTTAGTATACCAGTAGGATGCTGCAGTAATATATTCTGCTACAGGCACGTTTGTCATGGAGTGGTTTATTTATTCTCATATTTCGTCATGACGCCAACAGAAGTAGCTTAAAAATTTTAAGTAAAAATTGAATTTTGGATATGTTCTGAATAACAATATTCTAAGTATCATATGTTTTACTCGCTTACGGTCACGTTAGAACATGAATGGCTTCAGTGAAAATCGATCTTTTGAAGAATTTAATATGTGTTTCTTTACCGTTCAGTCTCCGCTTCTCAAGAGAAAAGGGCTCGCTGAGGCTTATTGTATTTGCCAATGTAAATCAAAATATATCTTGCAATCCGACACATTGTGAGAGTCGAATCACTGTTTCAACTCCGATAATTAGTTATTCTCTGATTGAACTTGACGCTGGCAGCAAAAGATTACGATATATGTTTGTGCTGAAAACCAAGCGAATATATTGTAACACTATCACCGCCAATTCCGAACATCTGACAGCGTGACCGAATGTTCGGAAAAACGAAGCGATACGAAACGTAATTTTTTCAATCTTCAAAATAGACATCACCTGTGATGCCAATTGGCGCAAAAGCTGGACCGTGAATGAAAGAAGATCATCTAGGGCGGGACGCGAGTTCACAACATACCTAATCCCAACTAAATGAACTGTGCACTGAGTTGAATCAAGAAGATCCGATTAAACAGAGAAATGAGTTGGTGAATGTCCACGATTGATTGACTAGAAAAGGTAAGTCAGTACCGTGATAGCGCAAGTAGGGTTCTCAATAAGTATTGTCGATGAAAGTATGGTATGAAGCGTTCCCGGAATAGTACCGTTGCCTTGTAGACGTTCACTGTCAATGATTGACCAATCGATACCCTCATCCTTAGTTCATGTAATTGCTTTTTCACTAATCTGAAAGGGAAGCATGTGGTTGAAGGCTTTCAATCACATTGAAATATTATTTATTATTAATAATTTTTAAAGCAATTTCGAATGGATGAAAATGAGCATTAGGATGATTTACGTATGTCGCACTGTGCGCCTAGATGGCCGCCGGATCCGAAGAGTGGACACGCTGCATATTTTGCGCTGCATAATTCCATACACCGCATAATAAAACAAGAATCCAGATGGAAATCACCTTGAAATGCTGGTTTACAACCGCTTCCCGAGCAACATGTGCAACTGCATGTACTTGTGTCGATTGCTTTCGCCAAGCAAATAACATTGATTATGAGGAGGAGAAAGAAAACAATTGTTTGATTCATATTTCAATTGAAATGAATGTTGTGTGATTGTTGCGGTATAAATTTTCTTGCGCTTTTATAGGATTGTTTCTCAATCCTTTATTTGATCAAAGTTATATGTGTCAGTTGGAGATATCGTCATTAATTGTCTTTAAATCCCTTTGATTACAGAGAGATGAAAAAGCTTCAATTTGTTAGCAAAAATATTCCGATGATGAATATTATGGATCAGTGACACACTCAGTTTCGCGCTGAAAAAACTTTTTTTGTAGAAAATCAAAGATGAGAGTGCACTGGATACGGGATCGCTCATATTCACATCTTTCAGATAAACTTATTTTCGACTACGCACAAAACAATATGGAATTTTATTGATCATATATTGATCTTGATGTTGTTAATTGGAACATCAATTTTATGTTCTTAGGTTGAATTCGATCTTGCCTCTTTAGAAATAGATCTAGAAAACTTCGGTGGAACAGTTTAGAGCTGTAGAATACGCTATTGGCAGTATTCTCTTGAGCTGCTCGATATACACTGGTGGCAAGACCCTTTGTATACAGTAGATATATGCGTCTGATCAAGCGGCAAACGGATCAGAGATTGTTCCATCGATTCGCGTCGCAGAATTTTTTATGGTATGTTCCACCAAGTCAGCAATGAGAGTGCCGATAAGACTATTATGGAGAGCAAGCTGCAGATGAGTAAACGATTGTAAGTGTTGTCTGTTGCAGCTATGGTGTTGAGTATGTCACATATTGATCCATCGATGATGTGAAATGTTGCGAGATCTAAGAAGATATTGACTGAGTGCTACTAAAATAAGACAGTGTAATGTCACGGTTGCACTACCAACTCTGATGAAGCATTTTAGTTTGCAAAGAACAAGATAAGTGACAAGTAGATCAATGGCGCTGAGTCGAATGAAAAGACGAATATGTTGATGAAATTGCTAACAACCTCAATGGTGAACAGCGCTAAACCATACCGTACGTTAGATTTACACGAGATATATAGTTGAGATAAGCGATTTCATTCGTCTACATCTGTATTAGTGGAGTTCTTGTGAATGCAACCAGATAGTAAGTATAAAAAAGGACTCAGTGTGTTCCTTTATTGAATATGGTAAATGTTTTCAAAGTAATACACGAGAACTTTTCAAATGATGTAATATGGTGTCAACAACGTGACGCATTGACGGCATTATATTTCATATTATCCATCTCAACAAAGTCTTATCACAGTCAATAATAAAGTTATAGAACATTTTCACGTGCGATTTTCTCCTGTCACATTATTCTAGTCGAATATTATATTTAACTTCCATGTTGTTGAAAGTTTTCTCACTGGGAAATTATACCAATGGAATACATGAAAAATAAAAGTACCAAAACTGAATCTTATATCATGAAAGAACATCGACATGTAAAAATAAGACTTTCTGTCTAGTACCTGCTACTAAGAACAAGTAAATCTATTGAGAACAATAGGAGTAAGCACAGCTTATGTTATGTATTTAAAGAATTCTTGCCGATGTCACACACGATGTATATAACCTGTTTTGTTGATGATTAGTTTCATCTGAACCGTCCAAGTTTTCTTACTATGTATGTTATGATGCTTTTGAGGATAACCTCTCTTTTCTCTTTTGTTGTTCGAATAAGTATTTCAATGTGCACTATTCTTTAAAGGAAGAGAAAGAATTAAAAAAATAAAGGAAAACATTTATCATCATCGCTTTCGACTTTTCTATTGGATTGTCACATGATGGCTAGGTGCTTAGTTACTCAGTAATATTATAGAAAAGAAAAAAACTTGAAGTTTTTGTTTGATCAGTCTAATACATTTCCATAGATATCATATGTGCATGCGCGATTGAAGCACCGAAGGGGTATTTTAAAAAAATACGCTTCGAACAATTGCCGATTGAATTATTCTGTATAATATTTTCATATTTGGAAGGTCAGGAGTTAATCAATGGTCTACTTCTCTTACCACAGCTTCGAATACGCCTGTGTATCAATGACACTTCACCTGAATTTCCGAGTCTGTTCACACAAAATATTCGATCGCTCAGCGATTATTCATATGATCGTCATTTGCATCGGTTTGTTGATCTGCATATGGGTCAGTTGAAACAACGACGATCATACAACAATAACTTCAGTTCTTCCAAAACTTCTTCATCTCGAATATTTTCTCTTTGCCATAAACCTTCGTATTTTTATCATCAAGGCTGATCATCTTTTTTCTAAACGTATCTCAATATTCAAAGCAGAGTTCAAACGAGTTTTTTACATTCCATCCTTTCTCGATTGTTCTCCTTGCATTCTCTACAAGTGTCACGCTTTATTGGAAACACTCGTTCATTATTGCCGGAAAATTCCCTTCCGAAATTACGAATGATAACATTCACAGGCAGTGATACACGAGTTTCCGATTTTGGAGAAATTCTACGAAAACTACCTAATGGCGAGTTGATATCCGTCGGGTCCATCATGGTACATGAAAAACAAAAGCTAAAGGAGATGCTGCTGGATAGTCAATGAACGAAACCTTTCGATTGAATAAAACGGATTGATATTGAAATCAAATGGTATTTCATCATGACTGAAAAAAAGAAGACATGCGCATATCTCTTCCTCAATCGCATCCATGGTTGACAGGACCTATGCATCAGTACTTCGATGGACACGATGACGAACATATCGTTTCTTTTCATCTCAATTTCAATACAAATATGACGAGGAAAACCAAATGGGCAATGCAACGAGAGATTTTCTGAAATCTTTTGAAAAACGAATATTTATTTTACGTGTCATATGAATTACTAACCTATTCGTTTTCTCTTTATCAATAACTGCATGTGCCATCTCAAACATTTGCACTTTTTCTCTGCTTCCATGTTTCATAATACTTGGAGATCAAGAATGTATCATTTGTTGTATGATCATAATTCAACGTTATGGCTTAACACAAATGAACACCATTTTCATGATCTTTATATTGAATTTGTACGTCAGAACGATCGTCATTGTGTATCCACAGTTCTTGCAATGTTAACAGGGAGAGTAACCTAAAGAATTCCAAGGCAAAGTGAATACACAGGATTCATACTTATTGTGACAAAATCATTGCTCTAGCTACGGGGACAGCTCCAGAGCATCACTGTAATGAATATCATACTAAACCTATTTTTTGTCGAGCCGTACCTAGTGATCATGTTCATGTACTTTGAATCACTTTTATTTTAGCCTACGCCGACAGAATTGTAAACTGTAGCATTCGCACATACTCGCGTTGCTATGAAATCTAAAATACTCACAACATACTCATCTGAATATGTATCTAGATAACACACGTTTACTTATGTTAACTAAATCCATTTCCCATGTATTTTTCAATTCATCCACGTCGCCTGCTGAACCATAAGCAACACTATGTATAGCTCTGTACCACATGCTGACAAGGAGAATATGTTTCCAGAAATCAAAAGCTGTTCTTTTATGGAATAACAAGCGTGAAGTGTAAAAACGATATAAATTAAGGTAGAAGCTTTCATCTTACAGACAGTAAATGACTGTTCTTCCTTTCGAAATCATATTACATATACGCGTTTACGTTATGGTACAATCCAATGATAAGGCAATGTATTTTAATAGGAATCGAAAGAAATAGAAAGATTACATCTCTAAATGGTCGAATACGAATAGAACAGCACTAAAAATTGATTGTAGTTTATTGAAAAATAAGTTGGAGTTTTCTACGATGAATTTTTCAACTTTGCTAGGAGAGCCAGCAAGATCTAGGCTAATACCTAACGATTCATCGACTGCATGTACTGACTTGTAGTAATTATTTTTATGCACACCCTGAGAACGTGAAAGAGGCGAAAGTAAGTTTCGCATTATAAAGAAAAGTAAACAAGACTAATTAAATTTTTTATCGATCTCCCTCTAGAAGATATTCACGTCTAAAGAAGAAGAAAAAATGCTATCAAAAGTAAGAAAATAAGCAAGATTATTGATTAACGTAAGAAGTGTAGCTGATTAATTATACAAAAGATACCAATAAAATGTGCTTTTTTTTCGTTATCAAATAAAAGTACAGTGACTGGAGCTTCATCAGAGAGTACTTTTATTGTCGAATAATTGAAGATTGAAAATGCATGCTACATACTTAGTGATCGGACTAATCATTGGAGGACTCTCTTCCGGGATCATCTTAACAACGATGATCACTTTAGTCATTCGAGGTAATGTTGTTTCAAACGGTAAAAGAAGAAGTATATTTCATCTGATTTGTAGATAAACAAATCAAAGCAATGAAAGAGTCAGAAACTACTTTAGTCAGTACGATTGATACTACTACAACGGCTGTGTTAAGTAAAACCTTTAAATAATTATTACTGATTCAGCTTTCCCTGATTCTGTAGAAGTACCGATTTATTGGACATTTGATAACAATTTACAAGATTTGTATAATAATTTCAATGGGATCGGTAACAATGGACCAACATATAAATCCTCAACCTACAATAGAATTGGTACATGTCTTCAATTGAATCAATCGTCGGTAACTGTTAATAATCCACCATTGTTGAATCTGGCGAATATATCATTTACATTTGAAATGTGGTTGTACGGAGATTCATTCTATTACAATAGTTCATACACGGATAATTACATTCTTGATCAATTTGATCAGAACGTTACCGATCGTTTTTTTCATTTAATCATTCGAAATCAACGTGTTCAATTTGGTTTTGGCAATGATGATCTCACCTCAAGTCAAGTAAATATTTTCTGTGGAAGTTTTTATCTAGAAACTTTTCTGCTTAGACTTTGATTGCAAATCGATGGTATCATTTAGTAAGTTGATGGACGAAGAAATTATATTCATTCAATTTTTCGATGGGTAGGCTGTTGTTTATGATTACTCAACACGTTCACAAACGATTTATATCAACGGATATTTGGATGTATCACGGAGTGGCGCTGGACCGTATTTAGGTTCTTCTGGGTACGAAAGATTTTCTCTTATTTTGCCACATTACTTTTAACTCTCTGTTTAGGGATTTCACTATTGGTACAGGGGTTATCAATAGCCCAAATAATTATTTCAGTGGATGCCTAGATTCTGTTCAATATTATCCGTGGATAAGAAATACAAGTATAATATTATCTGATGCAACTCTTGTTGCTCATCTCACATTTGATAGTGGTACTCTTGTCGACAGTGGGCCATTATCAATCAATGGAACAGGACTCAACTATACGTACACGTCGATGGGACGAGTGAATCAAGCCATTTCATTTCCAGTTCTATCATCTTACGTCCAAATAACTGGACTAACCCGTTTAGGAACGAATGCATGGCCTTACACAGTTTCGATTTGGATTTATCCAACGAATTCTTCTGGCGGGACAATTATGCATTTGAGTAGTCGGGTGGATGGTGCACAAACCAATGCATGGTGTTTACCAATTATGGGCTTGACTTCATCGGGACAAATAGCAATCAATAGTTGGAATGCAACTAATGTTCCTATCACCGGTCCTAGTGTTTCTCTCTTTTCGTGGACTCACGTCGTGGCAACTTATTCATTGAAAAATGGGGAACGATTATATGTTAACGGTAGTCAATATGGATCAAGTTCAGTTTCATTTGCTTTTCAAGCTGGTAGCATTCCGATGACATTAACCATTGGAAGTTCATTACTTGGGCTAGGTGTTTGTAACACAGGTACAATACAAATGGGACAATTTTATGGTTCGGTTGATGAACTTCAAGTTTACGCACGAGAATTGTCATCATCAGAAGTTTTTGCACTTGCTAATCCATAATAAATACAATCTCTCTTTTTCGAATATAATGACATAAGAAATCAAAATACTTTTCACGTTTTTATTCTCTATGATGAGGATGTCGAGCGAATGAAAGAGAACTAAGCAAACTTGCACTCTTGAATAAGTATTCTGCAATTTATTAAGAAAAACTAATCCATCTACATAGAATCATTATGAAAAATCATTGTAAAATATTTTTAGATAAAGTCTACAATCTATAAAGTATCATCAGAAGGGTTTTCTCTATGTATTTTCGCCTGAAAAGTATCACTTGCAGTACGTAATTTACCGAGAGCTTCATTAAGTAACTGTACATGTCGTTTTGGAGATATGTATGATGCTTTTTCTTCTTCTAAAAGAAATTCTATTTGCTTCAGATTGTCTACATCATCTTTGAACTTTCGCAATTTGATGGTTAAACCATTTAGATTTTCCAACATAATATTCACAAACTCGACAAACATGGCAAGTATCTCTAAGTTACGCTCGTGTTTGGTAATATCATGCGTATTACTACCAAATATACGATTCCAAAGCCAGTCATTTTTTTGATTCATCCATTTGTTTTTCAGAAATATATCGTCCATGTAAATTTAGCTTTTGAATAGTTTCCAACGTTAGCGAAGTTTGTTGAGCGTCGTGTAATAGACAAGTAATTTATGAAGATACTGAAGATTGATATTGTTCATACGATTTGGTTAGTTTATTTGCAGTATCGCTTCCTAACCGATCCAATATTTGTTGATTGGCAGCTTCGGAAAAATTTTCTAATGCAAATTTCGTATAGATTCGTAATTTATCCAGTGTAGACGCAAATGAAGCCAGCAAACTAGTTGATGTATCTGCGCCCTCTTGTATGAGATGCTTCAACTGAGACATTTGATCTCCCAGTTCATTTTTGATTTTTTCATCAATTGTCACTGTATAAAATGCGCATGCGCAGTTCAATTATCGAAGTTTTAGCTTGAACAAAGCGCGTCGGTGCACTAACATCAGCATTCCTCAAACTATTAGCCAATACAACACTCCTCTCAGCTAATGCACTGATGGGTGGAGTGTGTTGGACGGGACAAAACGTATTGAGTATTGCTAGATCATGATTATATTGACAAAGAACTTTTGTGGCGGCATAGTAACTGAATAAAGATATCAATGTAACAACAAACATTGGTTTGAAAAAAAAAACGCCATAGCCATTTTGGTATATCCAGTCAATCTCTGCCACGAGAATTTAAATCTGAAGCAGTTGTTGAAATACTTTGCATATAAATAATATTATCCGTATGCAAGATTTCAACGATCTGCGTCGTGACTTCCTCGTTTTTGCTTATAGGATATTTGCCAGTGTTCAGAAAATGGATGTTAGGCAGCAATTGAAATTCTTCGATGGGTAAAGGTCTTTGAATGTTGAATCTTTAAACTGGCGTATAGTTGACCATTAACGTTAACGTCGACCCATTGTAGTAGATTAGGAGATGCTTCTTTTGTGGTCATTTTTTAATCAAATCTATACCAGCTTTTCAGTGTCTAAAAAGAAAACATTTGACAAAACACGTATTTCTTATATTATCAGTGAAAATTCGAATAAACGCGTATAACCAAAGAAAACTAAACAAAACTTTACACGATAAGCAAAATATGCTTTGTAAAAATAGAGATCATCAATGTTTAAATTCACACTGTGAAGTCTAACTCAGTTTGAAACATTTTCCGCCAAGCAAAACAATGACTTACTCTTAGTAATAAAAGTAACGCAACGGAAGCGTTCCTATCCAGTCCGACAAAACTCCTTAACTAACGTGCTGAAATTTCGTTAAACCGGCGATTTAACAGCTGCTGATCATTAAACCATCGTTTTTACGCATTTTTTTCCGGTGTCTATCTGCATTGCAGATCTCTAAAATCTATAGTACCGCTTGCTGCCACTAGTAGAGAATAATAGCAATATTCTTATTTATAACCAAGAACAATTGATCAACACAGAAAGAAACGAAAAGAATTCGTTAACTGGACCCATAATAGCTTTTGAAAAGTTGACACGATGCGCCTTTTACTTTCCGATGGAAAACTGTTTGATCTTGACTATATTTTCAACTTCCCAAACCAACGTGTTTGAGCTGCGAGCTGAGATCAAGTAGACAAAAAAAGTGGTGTTAAAATGAGACAGAAATAACTACGAAAAACTACTTTTTGAAGATCTTCACTTTTCATTTTATATCAAAGACGCAATAGGTTAAAATGAAATAAGAAATATAGGTATTTGTAGAGGCTAACATGACGAATATTTTGAACAAAAAATTGAATCCGAACGGATAAGTTATAACAAAGATGTCGCCAAAATACTGAGAGGTTCATTCCGAGGTTATTATGGCACGGTCGGCTCCGGCCGGAATGCGGCGGCAAGGAACCCGCCGGAATGATCGACCTGGGCTAAAGATCATTTTAGTAAATTTTCATGGACGTATCCTTTACGAACGAAGGAAGCGGAACCGGTTGCTGAAAAATTACTAGAGCAATTCTATTCTTTTGGCCCTCCGCGTATTCTTCAATCGGACAATGGCGAAGAGTTCGTAGCGAAAGGGATAAAAGTGAGATTTTGTTTACGGTCCTCAGATGTCACCATATTTATTTCTGTTTCTCGTAGGACTTGAAAAATACTTGGGTAGATTTAGTCATAATCAACGCGAGAGCTCGCCATCCAGAGACCCAAGGACTTATTGAGCGCGGTAACCAAACGCTCGAGGTGGCTTTGGGAAAGTGGTTGAAGGGTGAGCATTCATTTATGCATCCCACACATAAATAATTTATATCTGACATACCCTGTTTAGGTTTAGGTCCTGTAACGCACGGGATTAACACCAGCACTACTCATACCACGAAAAAAACTCCATACGAAGTTGTTTTTGGACAGCTTCCACGATCCGATTTCGAAATGTGGAAAAAGTTGTGTAAAGCAGGAGTAGAGGATGAAGAGAATCTTCCCGTTGATTTCGTTTAGTCATTGAATCAATGTGAGTTTGGTGTTATTGTTCGCCTCTCTGCAATTTATTCCTCCTTTTTGTGTCTAGCTGTTCAATCTACGAATAGTCCAATTACAACTGGAGTGACACATAATCCTAGCAGGGACTGTCTGACAAACAACTCTCATTCAAATGATGAAACGCCTCAACTTCAACCACCAGAAACAGATTCGTGTTCGGTCAGTACTGCTGCTAGTTCTGCTCTTAATGCTATAGTCGCGACAGTGTGTTGTGAATCAATTCATTCGCATTCTGATTCCGACAGCTATGGAACTGTTGAAGGTTAGCAGAAAGAATTATACAAGGAGAATATCTAAATATTCTGGTGGCTTCATTAATCCATTCTTCAGATGTTTGCTTTGTGATTAACGAAAATGGTACTCAAGTTCCGGATACGCATATAGATGACAACAGACATAAACGAATTCGAGGTGCAGCAGAAGCTGATTATATGAAAGCGATTGCCAAGCGACAAAAGATCTATGATGAAGCCATGAAACAAAAACAGTATCAGAAAGGAGATCTCGTTGGCCTCAAAATTGATCGTGTGGATCGAACGAATACAACGCCAAAAATTCTTCCCTGCAAAGTTGTGTCAATTCGTTGCTCTTCTAATAATGATCTGTTGTATCACTTATGCACGTTGCGGGGCGTTCTATCAATATCTTATGGTGTTCAAGATCTATTGGATTTAGATAAATGTTATTTTGCAGGCTTACGTGCTGTGGAACCAACGACGTTACCGACGATGACATTCATTCAAGCATGTAAAAAATATATTTCAGTTGGTGCGCTTAATCTTGTAGAAGCGTGCAACTGTTCAGAAAAATGTTCCACAAAAGCTTGCCCGTGTAAGATTAAAGATGTCAAGTATTGCACGAAGTGTCATCCGGGGAAAAAAGATTCCTGTGCTAATGTTTGATAATGCCAGAGCAAATAACAATATTTGTTGCAGTTCAAGTAGAGCGTTGTTTTTCTAGTCTCGTTAGTTTTTGTAGAAAGATATTAGTTTCAAAACTTAATGAAATACATGTACCTAATTGCTTTAGAAATATACTCTCTATTCTCGTTGTCCGGAAAAAGTAATGTTATTGAGGAATTTATTCCAATTTCCCCTTAGGGAAAACTGGAATATGATATTTTCATAGTAAAATGATAGGAAAAAAGTGTCATCTCAATTTCCCCTAGAAGAGATTAGAATTCCCATTTGCCCTAGGGCAATTCTAAATCGCCCTAGGTTCCAATTTCCCCTGCAACATATATAAGTGATTCATAGTTAAATATTTATTGATTTATTTATTCATTATTATTCGCCAAAATACAGATTTGAATACTAAAAATGTTAATTATGAATTGGGTTGAATTATTCTATCGACGGACTAACAAACAAATATTTGATCGTGCAATTCTTGAAAATCACTGTTTCAGGCATCAATTTTGTCAAATTATTATTTCTTTAAACTACTTTTGGTTAGGCAATCGTCCCATATTACCCTGCTGACGGCTCGTCACTAGTTGAATTTGATTTTGAAAATGGCACCTACATAATTGTTTTATAAGACCACCAAGTTCTTTTCGATAAATTCGACTTGATAGGATATAGCAAAAAAAATGGTGTAGAAAATGATATTTTAAATAAAATATCAGAAAAACTAGATACTAAACGAAATTGTGATGTTGAGACAATTGACAACGGAAAATTTGATATAATAAATGTAATTCCCTTTAGAGTATTTAAAATAACATATACTCCTATTTGAAAAAATAACATTCGAAATAATTGACTTTCGGTACGACGATAAAATGAATTTTCCACTGGTATGATACGATTTCGACTGATATTTTTAATTGTTAAAAGGCCAAATATAGTCATAAGAATAGGTCCAACTATTGCTACTGTAATAGGTAACAGAAGTCCAAATATTTGCTTGTAAGGCATATCATATCGTATTCGACATCCGAATCCATCATCTTGTCGTAATGTAACTAATATTGGATAAATTAAAGCATACAGTGCAAACATTGAGGTAACAATAGTAATAACATATCGTGATACTTTGATATTACTTAAATTTCTTATTTGAACTTTATTTGAACTTGCACAATATCGATCAATTGATATAATCACAGTATAATAAGGTAAAAGAAGAACACATAACACATTACCATATACAAAAAATCTACATGAATGAATTGATGTTTGAGCTAAATCAACCAAAGAAATATTAGACAAATATTGTTGAGTCGTAGTTACAGTACAAAAGTAAAGATTATTAATTGATAGTGCAAGGAAATAACGAGAACAAGCATGATTGTAGAGGCAACGTCGTGTAAGTACAACGATATTAAAAGAGTTACCAATGATACCACAAATAATAACGATAGGTGTTAAAATTTTTGTTAAATGTAAATTAACTATTTGAAAAATATCTGCCATTGATAGTGTTATAGTTTCAATTATTCTTTATAGAAACAAAAGTAAATCTACGTATATGAAATAAATTCATTGACATATACTATATACGCAAACATATTTAATTACCATCTTACACTCGAAGCATAAGAAGATTCTAGAAACAATATTAGTTTTATTTTCTCATATAAAGTTCAAAATTGACGTCATCATAATCTCTATAAAGACTATTGTTTTGTTTTTATACAGCAGACTTGGTTTATCTTTAACTTAGAAAATATATAAAATGAAAATTATCTTGTGAGATAGATTGTTACATTATACCGAAAATAAGACTCATTTTTTTCCTCGGCTGAAAGGAGGGTCATATGAAAAAAAATAGTTCGTATGTTTGTCTGTTTATGGGTGTCAAGGTGAAAGGTAAAAAAAAAATATTTTTTCGAAATTGCTCAAAACTTCATGAAGCATCGTTTGGGAGGGGTGAGGGGACAGGGACGTGGCAACGATGAAGAAAATATTTCGCCCATGGCTGAGAGGAGGGCTACATAGAAAAAGTTGATTACGAAAAAATAAAAGCACGCTTGGTTAACTGTCGCATACCAAAGGCCAGTAATCCGAAAATACACTTATTCACAAGTTACATACTGAGCTTCGATATATTGAAAGTTTTTGTAGGCCTTCAAGCTTTTTAATAAGGAGATAATCTCCGATGTTCGGATGCTGATGGAATGTTAATTGATTTTCTATACTTTTTAGTAGTAGCACGGGCGGTTATATGCTAGATAGGGACACCTTTGGAGCTGTGCCTGGTAATCTAGTTTGTTACAAAAGTATAAACAATCCGACACGTTCGGATTCGAAATCTATACAGAGTCTCATTTGATCTTACTGAATTTGTGCTTCTTTTAGAAAAAGGAGAACATCTTTAAAGGTGCAAATCCATAATAGTCATTTATATAGCGAACTTCTGCTTCCTGTGAACAGTGTTTGTCAGTCAGGAATACCGAATAATTAAAAGGAACACAAGTAGCCCTTTAATTCTTTTGAAGAGTGTGAGACGAGTGAAGATCAGTCTCAGAGGACCTTTTCAAAGGTTATACTTCTGCGTTTTCTTTGCATAAAATGTACATAAGATTATTGTATTTTCAATCAGTGATTCAGTCGAGGGTATAGCGAGTCTGCCTCGACGAGCGTTACTAGTGATAGTGAACGAAATATTAAATAAAATAATTCTTTATGATATTTTTGAGATGATTTCATAGAATTCGACGAATTCTTCAAGACTATGTATCTAAAAATTATTGTAATCCATCTTTATCAGGAAAAGAGTTTAAACAACTTAGAAAATCAAAATAAAATACAGTAAAACCTCTCTATAGTGGACACTATTGGGATCGTTCAAAACCCGTTCACCATAGGAGATGCTCATTACATAGAGGTGTCGCATTGAATGAGCGCTTGCGTGTACACAGTGTATGGTATGTGTCATAGGCTGATGAGTAGGCGTCTTTTTTGCTAGAACTTTGTTCAGTTAGGTAGTGCATAGAATAGAAAAGTATCTCTTCGATTTGTTAGCCTATTTATTTCGAATTTTACACAAAAAATAACAAAGTGAAAAGAAAAATCCTTGAATATATAATAAATTAAAGTTCATTGTTTAGAAGCTAGAAGATGTAATTGTCGAACCATTTCCATCGCATCAGTGAGCTTTGGTGGTGTCTCATTTGGTATGTTATCGACTCCGTCGTTGTTGTTGTCCGTTTTGTTGCTAGATTGTTTGAGTCATTCTACTCATTAAAAGCTGGTATGTCCGAGTCCATTTCCGCGAATTCATTTGCCGAAAGATTTTGTCCATTCATATGAAGATGGTTAAAAACTAAATCGAGATCTTTTAACGCTGCTGTAATATCACCAGTAAACAACCGGTTCATCTACATCATTTTCATTATCAATTGTAGTAGCAATAATATCTTGACTGTTTCGATTAATAAAGCCTGCCATACGAAATGTGTTGTCAATTGTTGATTGAGTAACAGTTTCCCAAGCATTGTTTTTGTCTAAGTTACAGCATCCAAAGCTGTGATAATGTTATCATCACGTGATGTAGCAACGAGACAAAGTGATATCACATGTTTTACAAGATGTTGACCTAAGGGAAATTCGGTTAGATTTTGCAAAATGTAGAAAATAAGTTTACTCACGATAATGACATGGTGCATGGTCACTAAACAATAATATTTTGCGTTTTGCTTAATCGTACTTCTGTTCAGTTTAATCGCCATACAACAGGTAAATCTTTGACATTTAAATGCTTGAAGCATCGTGGATTAGCTGACTTGCCTAAAAATGAAAAGATGGCAAATAGCATACAATAGAACACTTGCCGATAAGAAACGGCTTTAATTCGTCTGTACCTGTCATATTGGTACAAAGCAGAACTGTAAAGCGATCCTTTGATATTTTTCCACCTTTACAAGTGTCTTTAGCCAAAACAAGCAACCGATTTGGTAGCGTTTTAAAGAATAAGCCGGTTTCGTCGGCGTCGTAAGTGTCATTGGGATCGTATTTTTCGATTATTATTTACAAACGTTGATTACATTCATCAACAGTTGCTGATTCACCATTAATAGTTCGATATTTTATACCATGACGTTTGCGGAAATTTTCTAACCAACCATTACTTGTTTTAAAGTCGTCAGCATTCGAACCACCCAGCTGTTGGCGAATTTGTCTAGCTTGCTCGTGCATGAGGGGTCCGGAGATTGGAATATCCTTACTACGTTGCGCCACGAACTATTCATATATTTTTTGATCTACCTGTTGACTAAGTTCATCACGTAGATTACCCTTTTTATTTGAGTTTTCGTTTTGTCCATAGTTCTCGATGTACTCGGCTTTACGGTTGATAATGTTTGAAATACTGCCAATTCAGATCTTGTAATCATCGGCCAACGTACGATGTGGAATATTTTGTTCACTTTTGCGAATATAACTCTATTTTTTCAGCAAGTGTTAATTCGCGTCTTGGTGTAATCTTACAAGTGTGAATAAAAAAGAGTGCTTTTCTGTGAAATACACACGATCAATTCGATACTAACTATTCTTTTTCATTGATCTTTCTGTTCAACAGACGCGACGAATATGAATGCTTGCTATTATTGCTCTTTTATTTTATCTATGTGACGCATTTTCTTATAATAATTAGATCGTCAATGAATTGTATGATCATCATTACCTTCACATTCGATTTAGTTTTTCTCATGGTTTCGAATGAGTACATTTCGAAAACCCTGAGACAGTGAAAATAGTAACGAAAAGTAAGCTTCACTGAATGATCGAGCGTTTTTCTTGTACATGAAAAAAGTGCAGTTTTCAAATGCTTTTTGTATTTTCTAAGTTGTTTAAACTCTTTTCCTGAAAAAGATGGATTACAATAATTTTTAGATACATAGATTTGAAGAATTCGTCGAATTCTATGAAATCATCTAAAAAATATCATAGAGAATTATTTTATTTAATATTTCGTTCAGTATCACATGAATATTCGATACCCAACAGTTATAAAATATCTGCACATATGGAAAGTTCGGCAATTATTTTAAAAAATACGTTCGTAGCTATTTTCATTGAGTATCAACAGGTGCAGTTTTCTCTTGGCTTCAATTTAGTAAAATCATTTTACTCTAAGGTTGAATCTCAAGGACGTAAAGCTTTTACAACATCTTGCATATACATGACCTAGTTCATTGAGAAATATTATTATAATACATTATGAGTTTTTTTTTTCAAAGTATGTCTTATCCCTTGGCTGGAATTGGTGTATGAGAAAGTGTCATTTATAATCTATGGATTTAACGTCAGTTATGCATTATAATATTTAATATATTTTATTGTTTAAAAAAAGCTTTCAGCTTGATCTTGACGGGATTAAAATGTGAAACACGATGTAGCTCTCATTCCGAAATACTGAGTTTGGTCTATAGGCTGCATAATGTGTAAGTTGCTTGTTAGGTTCTTCACAGGAGTCCAAGAGAAAGTCATGTCTGTGATGCCTTTGTTACCTGTCGGTCACAGCCTGTGAACGGATGTGGGTCCAAATTTCTACTCCTAAGCCTTGAACACTCTCTTCCAGGTCGCGTTTCGCAAGATATAAAGAAATGAAGATTAAAAATTTTGATGTGTTTGTACAGTGTTGAAAGGAATTACACGATGTTCATGTTGATAGCAGATAAGAAATTTTCTCAATTTAGTTCTAAGTGCCGGCAATGTCGTACAACAAACCATTGGAAAGAGTAAGACAATATAATAAGGAAAATAAAAGAGTACACGTGTTGCGTCTCCATTAGGATCAATATTTATATTAAATATTAGACAGACGGATAAACATGTCCATGGAAAATTTAACAAAAAGAAAAGAATTGTGATCAAAAATATTTGAATAGCCATCTTTCGTTGTTTATGCCATTGAATTGGACGGTGTAAACGTATTTTTTGACACAAAATACGTAGTAGAAGAGCTACACTGAAAAAAAAAGGTAGCCCACCAAGCCATTCCGGTTTAGTGATGGCCCACCAAACTATTTTAAGTTTGGCACCACCAAAATGGTTCCGTAGCGTAAATAAA
>CAJNOJ010000602.1:12201-39500 GCA_905250025.1 Adineta ricciae | reverse complement strand
CGGGTAGCGGGGAACTGGAAGGATCGGTATTTTTACTCTGTGGATAGGAATGAAGATTTAGTTTTGATGGTGTTTATGTGAGAATCTGCTTGTGTGTTGTCGAATTGCATTTACTTTGAGATTCGAAGAAGTTTTGGTTTTTCTCAATTATCTTGAGGGTATTTTTTGGATGCAGTAGTCTTTGTCTAAGGTAGTGTGGTAGAAGCGATGAGTGACCGTTTGGTTCCATGCGAATCAAGATCTGCGCTATTTCTCATGCATTTGTGTGAGATGGTGCCCGGCATAGTGGGCAGTGGTTGTATAGGACAGGGTTTTTCTTGAATATACAGGTATTACTCATTTCNGTGTGATATGGAACGGTCTTAAAGAGCTCTCTGAGTGATAGTTGAGATTTTGTTTGGAGCAGCAGTTCTGGTGCAGGTATATAGGCGTTTTCAGTACATGCCATTAGCATGAGTATCCGATGACAAATACGAAATATCTATGGCGAACGCATGACATACGGAGAAGTTCTACTGGGTAGAAAAAGCAACATGCTCAAAATTTCGACACTTGCGCTCCTTATCGTTCCGGTTTTCCATTGCAGAACACGGTTACGTCGGTTGCAGTTTTGTACGCAAAGACGTTGCGGAATCTGATTTCTGCAATAGGAGTTTGATTAACTTTTTTTACTCTGATATTTATTCTCCATTCCAGTCGTTTATTTATAGATTCCATAGCCACTTTGACACGTCAACCTGTAGATTATATCTTCTCATTTACCCTTCCTTTCACTCCGATCCACCATCGCGGTTGATTTCAATCTTTTCAAAGCCTGCATCGCTACTGATTGACTATATCGATTCTCTGTAGCCACTGCGACAGACACACACACACAAACGAATTTCTGTTTTTTGACCACTTTTTTTCGACATGACCCTCCTTTCAGTCGAGGGAAAAATACATCTATTAGATTTATAATCGTCATAACTATTGTAGCAGTCATTATTTCCGTACTCATCTATTTTATTCTTTATTCGTGATGATGAAAATAAAAATTAGTCTATAGTTTTGCGAACAACCATCGAACATTGTCTCAAATATCAATAGGGGTTAGTAGTAGGGGTGTTACTTTATTTTATAAAGAATAAAGAATTTTCTTTAATTTAATTCGGTTCTTTGGAGATGTGATACGAATATGAACTCCTCCTGAATGGAAATAATGGAAAATGTTGATCATCATCAATCAATGCGAGAGGAAGTTTTAGATCAAAAAATACTTTATTTTAAAAACAAATTGAGAAAAATTTGTGTCTGTTTGCTTGATAGTTCGTTACTTTTAATTATCAATACGTTTGTTTTGTAATCCATCGATCTTTTCCTGACACTATATAGATGTTTTTCTTTGTGTATATAACGTCTACACGCGCAAAAAAAAACTCTTGAGAAATTCTTTATTTTTAAATATTTTGTATCTTTCAGAATCTCACACAAATTTGAATATGACCTCTAATATTTCAACAACAGTAATAACAATTGATCCATCGGTAGTTACTTTAAATATTGCTCGTATTGGAATTCAACGATTTGGTCAACTAATTCTTTTTGCACTAGATATTATTGGATGTATATTCAATATAGCAATATTTCTTCGTCCTTCAATGCGTACAAATTCATGTGCAAATTTATGTTGTTTAACATGGGGTTTATTTATTAGTATGCTTGATTTTTTTATGAATTATAATTTATTAAACTACAGTTCAGCATATTGTAAAATTCGTTCTTATAGTCTTACTGCAGCTCAATTAGCAAGTCGAGCATGTGTAGTTTTAGCATGTTTTGATCGTTTTCTACTCTGTTCACAATCAGTTCGACAACGATCATTTTGTCGATCTAATATTGCAGTTAAAGTTATGTTATTAACTGTTACTAGTTGTGTTTGTTTATCAATTTATGTCTTAGTTGTTTATAATGCATTTCCTCAAACACGATCATGTACGACTTCATCAGCAATAGGAAAAATAATTGATACAACAGTTTTATTTGCATTTAATTTGGGAACACCAGCTCTACTGATGAGTACATTAAGTGGGTTAATTCTATGGAAATTAAAACAAAATTCAATACGAATTGCTCGTCAAAGAATTCATGTTCGTCATCGACATCTTCAACTTGCAACTATGCTTATTGGACAAGTTATATTATATACTGTAACAGCATTACCATTTGTAAGTACATTTGTTTATATGAAAATTACACGATACGATCCACAATCAAGTAAATCAGCATATCGTATTGCGGCAGAAAGTTTTGGAACATTTATATTTAATGCATTAAGAATTTATTTTATATTTAAATTGAACATATTTGATTGTGTCATTTCAGATGAGTTTTTATGTTTATACATTAACAGCTCCAAGTTTTCGTCGTGAATTATTTGCATTAATCATTCAAAGACGATGGATAAATAGAATTCAAGTAAGAGAACAAACTCTGACGAGGATGGGTGTGAGGGTGAGGTTATGGATTACGAATGAAAGCAGACAAGAAACTGAAGATACCTTAGACGGCTTGGGTAATAGATGAGAGCGTATAACACCATAAGATTGCTTCAGCGATTGCTGGGGGAACTGTGTAGCGCACAAAAGGCATGATGATTGTGCGAACAATTTCCGTTACGAGTGCAATTTAGAAGTTTCCATTTCGAAGAAGTTCAATACTTGAATCAAATTAACAGTCTCTACACTACTCTTCTTTTTAGACAATTTGTCATTTTTTATTTGTTTAAGATTTTTAAAGAGACACATGCAGCACATGATATCAACTGAGGATAATTATGTTTATCATTTCATATCTTATGTTAAAAGAAGGGTGTGGGTGAGGGTGTAAGTCAATATGAAACAGATTACTCTGCTAATTTCAACTCTTACTTTTCAGCAATCGATCTTCAACACCAAATAATATATAGATATATAATTAATGAATTTCTAATGAAAAATAAATGGAGAATTTGCTTCGCCGACGCGTTTCGTGTACTTATTGTTAGAAATAAAAAACACTCATCAGGGCTCTGCATTTATAAAAAAATAAAAAATAAACAAGAGTTTGAAATAAACAAAAATAACAAAAATAATAAGGGGCAATCTAGATGTGTAAGAATATGTCTGTTCATGAATCACGAGTTTGTACTAGACATTGTTGTAAATTGTTAGAATTACGTGTACTTAATATTGGCGTAATATCATTAATTGGTGATTCAGAAAAGTATTTGAGCCAAAGATTATGGAATTTTTGAGGAAAATTTCTCATATTGGAACATTAAGTAAAATGAATAAACATTTTATGACCATAATCAATCGGTTCTTTAACTTGTAATGGGCTATTAATAATTTTTTGACGAATATTATGGTAATGGGTAATCTCCATCTGTTGTTTAATATCTTATATATAGGAGACATGGTTAAATTGTTGATCGATAAATTGACTTGGATATTGATTGAGAAGTAATGCCATTTTTATTTGATCTCGTTCTTTTTGATATTCTTCAAATGTTGAACAGTACCTTATTGCTCTTAGTAGCATAGCAAAAGGTATATTTTTCTTCATATGTAAAGGATGAACGCTATTGAATGGAAAATAATAAGGTTGATAAGATGGTTTATGATAAATAGAAGTAAAGATGGAACCATCTTGATTTTCTATATGCAAGTCTAAGAAATCAGCTTTTGAGTTAATATTGGCTGACAATTTTATATTGGAATCTAATGTATTCCATCGATCAATCTGTTTGAGAAAATGTTGTTTTGGCCAATTAACAATAATAAAAATATCATCAATAAATCGAACGTATAAGCCAAAACTGTTATTAAAAGCTATTCATAGTCACATGTCACTAAATGCTTCTTTTTAAAGCTATCAACATAAAGAGCAGAGTTTAATCGAAATTATCATCTTTAAAATAGTATGACTTATCTTTTGTTGATTTTGCGAGTGACACAGATGTATACAAAGTGAATTCAAACAACAACTTGTTAGTATTTTTAGAGGAATACGATATGCGTTATAACCGGTGGTGGCAACATCGATGGATCAAATTTATTGGTATATCTCTTATCGTTTTAACAGTATTTGTAATGATTTCTGCTCTAATTTTCAAATTCTATGTTTTTACACCGAAGAAATTAACCACTACTATCACCGTAGAAACATCACGAACAACAGTGATGACGACAACTTCTCAGCAGCCAGGTGAGCATTGCACTGAATTGATATCAGTGAAAACATTTTCATTTAGATTGGCTTAAAACCGGTAATATGAATTATGCACGACGAACACATACAGCATCTGTGTTAGCGAATGGAAAAGTATTGATCACGGGTGGGCTTGGTGATCAGGATTATCTAAATAGTTCTGAATTATACGATCCATTAACACAAACTTGGACAACGACCGGCAACATGAATATTGCACGGGCCGAACACACAGCGTCGTTGTTATCTAATGGAAAAGTATTAGTCACTGGTGGAATCAACAATCAAGGCTTTCTTAATAGTAGTGAACTATATAATCCATCTACAGGAATTTGGACACTAACTGGCAGCATGATCAATGCCCGATCTGAACATACAGCATCTGTTTTAACAAGTGGAAAAGTATTGATTACTGGCGGAAGTGTTGATGAACATTTTCTAAACAATTCTGAACTATTCGATCCGCTAACAGAAACTTGGACAGCTACTGGTAGCATGAATAGTCCACGTGCTCAACACACAGCATCTGTATTGATCAATGGAAAGGTTGTCGTTACTGGTGGGTGTACGAATTTTAATCGTTTGAATAGCGCGGAATTGTATGACCCATTAATGGAAACTTGGACAAAGACAGGCAGTATGAACTATACACGAAGTCAATTTGTGGCGACTGAATTAAAGAATGGAAAAGTCTTGGTGAGTGGCGGATTCAATTATAATTTTAATCGTAATAGTGCTGAACTATACGATTCGGTAACAGGAATATGGAAAATCACTGGAAATATGAACCACTCCAGATGGAGACACACATCATCTATATTGAGCAATGGAAACGTTCTAGTCACAGGTGGATTTGATCACTATCCTCTAGATACTGCTGAATTGTATGACGTATCAACTGAAACATGGATATCTATCAGTCAAATGAATAATGCACGAGGGGGACATACAGCATCCGTATTGACCAATGGAAAAGTATTGATTAGCGGAGGAATTTATGATGGTGAGTCATTGAACAGTGCAGAATTATATAAATCAGTTGAAACAAATTAAAAATGTTGATCCAAATTGACAAAAAGAATGAAAAGGGTTTTTATTTGAAAAATTAATGAAGGATTATTGAAAATTACTCTTCAAAATGTTAATAAAGAGAAATTACATTACGAAAAATAAAATTTACCTATTTTTTTATACATTTGATTTCATTTGAAATAAATTTATCATCTCAGAAAAAAGAAGAAATGTAATTTGCATATAAAGCCAACGTTGTGTTAGACTTGTAATGACATATTTGGTATTCTAGCCTTACTCATCGAACAATTTAAATATGTATCATAATAAAAAGTCACAAAATAGAAGCACACCTGACATCCTCTTCTTCCAGAAATTTCAGCAGCTTATTTTTAAACAGGGTTACCAACTGTACCCCATTTGGGGGTACAGCACCCCATTTTGCTATTTTGCACCCCAAGAAAATTTGTACCTTTGGGGTACGCATTTTGTACCCCATTTCTACATTCTTCTATACACTCTTATAAACAATACGTATAGCATCTTTTTATTAAAAACTAGAACAGATTTTTGCTACAACTTCTATCCTGAATTTCGCGGAGAAGAGATATGTAAAACCACGTCGTCAAAATCGCCTAAAAGTTCAGAAATTTATCGTGGAATTTGGTTCAATTCTTAAAGAGATGATTTCGCAAGTTATTTTCAGGATCGACAATTTTCTGGAACCCTTTCAACAAGGTGGTAACAATTAACCGATCATATCACTTTAGTTAAACAAACTGACCGTATTAAACTATTCTGTCTCAGCGGTTAAAAAAGAGTCGATGATTCTTCTGCAAGTCAGTAATTAGACTAATGATAAACTATAAATATATATGTTGCTAAAGCTGATGACTTTCATTGATTTTCACTACAAGATCGTGGACGGTGTACGATTTTGACAGTGAAAGTACTGATCGATTAGTGATTAAAGCAACACAATTTAAAAAGAAACCGCGGTTTTCTGGCAGTATTATCGTAGTTGTGACAATACGGGAATTCCATCATCTGATGAGTGAACTATGGAATAAAGCAGCATCGTTTGTCATTGACTAGTCTTCTTGATTAAAATTTCTCTCGACTTCCTAGAAGTCACAGTCGATCATAAATCAATTAAACTCCTTACATTTGAGAAATTTACATGCCGCTATTTTAACCGGTTTGAAGAAAATCGAAAAACTATTGTGCTTTCCGGTTTTTTCATTAAGAAACATTGAAACCGGTTTTATTTATATGACCTTTTTTCGTCTGAAAACAAGCATCTCACAACATATCTTGCAGAGAGAGAAGAGAAAATGGTTTTCCGGTAATAATAACTCTTTTTGTGAACTTCTTCTTCAGATAGATCTAATATATTTTTGAAGAAATTTTGTACCTCACGTGTGTACCCTATTTGAACGAAAGCTGTACCTCTCGTGCACCCCATTTCTTCTCTCTGATACCCCATTCGAGACCTGAACAGTTGGTAACCCTGTTCGGTGNTCAGATAGATCTAATATATTTTTGAAGAAATTTTGTACCTCACGTGTGTACCCTATTTGAACGAAAGCTGTACCTCTCGTGCACCCCATTTCTTCTCTCTGATACCCCATTTGAGACCTGAACAGTTGGTAACCCTGTTTTTAAATATCCATGTTCTTGTTAGAACTATATTGATTTCGATGGTTACTCTTACATTCAAATAAAAATTTGCGAAAAATACACAATGATTAATTGATTTCAGTCCGTTTAGCTTCTATTTGTATCTATAACATCAGTGATGGCCTTATTTGTAAGATTCTTCGGATTCTTGGTCAACTGCTTTAGGTCATTTATCGTATTTTTGAAGCCTTCTGATTTCATGAATGATTGGATACTCTCTTCCAACGAATCTTTGTTCATGAGTTGATAGCCGTCATAAACATAATGCAAAAGATAAAGAGTGACGAGACAACCGATAATGACCGTTCCAAATGATGCAATGGCTGCATCTAGCGCGCCACCAACAATTGATCCAACACCGAAAAAAAACTTGCAAACAATGGAGACAGAGTAACCAGCTGCCAAACTGACTATAACAGGTGCTAAGCTTTTAAGAAAAACAATGGAAAATGTTTTCGGATCGATGCCTGCAACACCCCAATACTTGTACAACGATATGACCATGGGCGTCTGAATCGACGAAATAGCAATTGTATCAACAATTGGCACAGGAATCCAGGCAGCACCTAAATAAAGCAAATTGTATTTGCTCATATAACAACTCGATGAACCTATCTTAGAATCCAATGCAAATAATGCATCAAACTGCACCCAAATAAATAGATGAATGTCGTACGTACAAGTAATAATAGCAATAGATCATTTTTCGCTTTATTAGTTATGATTGTATATATATCATAATACGAAAAAGCATGTCGTGATCAATCTCTATCTTCTATCAACTTTTAGAGCCAATACAAACCTATTGATATATTTGTTTCGAGTTCTCTTCTCTGGATCTCTCAGAAAATCGAACTGTTTAGTACAAATGTGTCTTTAACTTAGGATAAAATAGAGTCAGTTGGGGTAATTCGGATCAAAATGGGAGTGATTGAAAATTCTTTGATTCGTTCTTCATTGTTAGTCGTGATAGAAAGCTGATTCTTGTATCACAACTAGAACTGAACATGCTCTATCAACTGGTGAAAAGATCTCATCGATAGCACTTATCCAAAAAAAAAGTATTGGTCAAAATACAGAAGAGATGCTAAAGGTGATCCGAATTGCCCCAACTGACTCTACCACTTGTTCGTCGTGTCTATTACTGCGATGGTAGGGATCCAAAAAATCAAGCCAAATGTAGAACTTGGTGTCGGATAAATGACTTTAGTACAGGTGTTTGTATTCCTTATCACAGCAAAATCCTATGTTTTTGCAGGAATTAACCAACGACGATCACACATTTTCGATTAATCCAGAATTTTTACGAAAATGTGATATGAATAAAGATTATAATAAATAAAAGTAACAGAATGATTAACATACACTATGAATCCTTTCATCGATATAAACATTTTCCCAAATAAATTCATTTCCATCTGAAGTGTTTTAGCTGTCACATTTGAGTGCAGAGATTTGAATACAACGCTGCTTGCTTGGTTCGACTGAGAAGCAACATTGATTGTTTCTAGTATATTATAAATAAATTTTGATAATTTCAATCTTTCTTTTATAACAAGTCTTCATGATGATTGCCATCTAATTAGTATTGATTTTTCTCGCTGCACTTTATTCTAGAATCTAACAGGCCACCCAGAGACCGTGCATGGATGACCTGGATGAAATTTCACCCACGTGCTTTCGTATTAGAAAAAGGTGTGAAAGTTCTCATCAATCTGTCGCAGTTTTAGGGAACATCGAAAAAGAACTAGCAGACTAGTGATGAGGTGAGGGTGTGGATGAAAGTCACTCAAATCATTGTTGAAGCCCTCTGCCACTGCTGCAGACAGGAAATATGAGCACACTATTACATAGAATCAATCAGTGTCTCCCAATCGTTTATACAATTCTCTATGACTCGCTGTGCTTTTTATGAAGCATATCGGATCCAAGAACTTTTGGGCCCCTATTTAGCTTTTTTCTCAGTGGTTATTTTCTTTCATTGATTCCTGCGACATTAATTTTTATCATATATATTTGTTACTGTCTATGAAATTTTATTAATTAGATAAAAGAGATGCATTATTTGTTTCTGCTTACATAGACAGATTACACAGTTCACGACAAGAGCCTGTGTATTCAGACATCGTAAGATTTTGTTTTTGATAGGGTTCGCCCTATATATACATTGGACACAGGGTTACACAATGTGGTCTTCAGCGTCAAAGTACGTTGGAGAAAAACTTCCGGAGGAAAATTACGAACATTGTTGAAGGATTTTTCGAAATATGACTTTGAAAATTTGTTTATTTTTCTTTAAATACTTATTCAGCAATGCTTTCCGGAATTATCGGGTAAAAATTTGATTGATTTATTTATTAAGAAAAACATCGAGTGCAACTTATCTATTGCTATGTTTCATTTGTTCAAGTTTCCAGTTATCTATTGACATTATTTTATGATCAAACTTCATTGATGGTGTTCGATTTGAAAATGAATTCACTTGATCACTCAACTTTTGTAAACAAATAGTAAATTGTGGACATTGTTGTAATGTTGTTGATTGAACATGAAAAGCAATAGCATAGCGTGCTTCGTTCTTATTCGACTGATATTCTATTGCATTTTGTGATTGAAAAGTATAATGACATGTTTCTTCACAGTCACTGAAAAAGAACGATAAACGTGATTTGATCCAACCAATCCATGAATCTAATTCATTCGTATTTTCACTTGAAATTGTAAATTGAACAATTGATTTCATCTTTTCATTAGGAAAATTCTGGTTTAATTTAATTATTTGCTCAAGTCCATTTAATTTATCTTCAATTGTAATTGTCTCTATTGAATCAAGTAATTGTACAACACGTTGAAAACCCTGAATAATCAAATCCCGTGTGGATTTTTTCGTTGAACGTGCTGCATTATGAAAAGGTGGACTTGGTGACAGAATACGCATTGAACCACGTTGATAGACTAATCGTTTTTCCGACGAACTTATTCGATCGTGTGATTTTGGATAAAGACTAAATTCATCAGTGCACCAATTAAATTGTGCAAAAGTGGANATATTGTATTGATAGTATACATATATATATATATATATATAACAGTCAATCTCTTGTAAAAACTCATGTTCTATTTGGAACTTACAAGTAAAAGAAGCCATCAAAACTATCAAAGAGAAGTAAGTGCATACTTAAAAGTATGATATACGAAAACAATCACAAATAAGATATTCTATTTAGAGATGTCAAGCTACAAGAATTTCATAGTGATTGTACTCATTGCTGTCGTATTCATAACAGTAGAAGCGATGAATCAATCCAATACAAGTGCAGAAAGTAGTAAGAAGAGAAACGATTTCAATTGATATCGAGTTGAATAATGCGTGTATAGAAATGAATGTGGGCAATAATGCATCACTTGTTCGTCGTGTCTATTACTGCGATGGTACCGATCCAAAAAGTCAAGCCACATGCAGAACTTGGTGTCGGATACATGACTTTGCTACAGGTGTTTGTATTCCTTACCATAGCAAAATCCGATGTTTTTGCAGAAATTAACCAACGACGATCACACATTTTCGATTAATTCAGAATTTTCACGAAAATGTGATATGAATAAAGATTATAATAAATAAAAGCAACCGAATGATTAACATACATTATGAATTCTTTCATTTATAGAAACATTTTGCCAAGTAAATTCATTTCCATCTGAAGTGTTTTATCTATCACATTTGAGTGCAGAGATTTGAATACAACGCTGCTTGTTTGGTTCGACTGAGAAGCAACATTGATTATTTCTAGTGTATTATAAATAAATTTTGATAATTTGAATCTTTCTTTTACAAGAAGTCTTCGTGATGATTGCCACTTAATATTGATTTTTCTTGCTGCACTTTATTCGAGAATCTAACAAGCCTTTTTTCACTCCAAATATTTTGGTGGTGCGTGATCGTCAGCTGTAAAAAACAAAAAAAAATGACGCATGTGCACAAAAAATGAGTGTACTACTGAAATCGAGCTGTGTGGCCGGTCGTCTTCAAAATAATCTTCCATATTTCTGTCAGTCGAGTTCGAAGATGTTGAGGAGCGAGGGTGGAACTCATCCAAATCATTGTTGAAGCCCTTGGCGTCATAAGGAAACCATTCTAGATGTGCTGAACACTGTGAAATATAGGAATGCATTCAAAAATAGCTCGTATTCTACTGTAGCAAACAGGAAATATGAGCACATTATTATATAGAATCAATCAGTGTCTTCCAATCGTTTATACAATTCTCTATGACTCGCTGTGCTTTTTATGAAACCCATGGGGCCGCTATCTAGCTCTTCTCTCAATGGTTATTTTCTTTCATTTATTCCTGCGGCCTCGATTTTTATCATATATGTGATCCCATCTCCTCTTTACCGAGAACAATTCAATCTACGTATGAAATATTTTCAACAACAAATCAGCCAATATTTGGAAGAGAGAAAATGTCGATGGAATGATTGACTGTGTACTTGTGAGTCATGGGCATTCAGGCATCGTAAGATTTGATTTTTGATAGAGTTGGTACTATATCTACATTGAACACAGGGTTGCACAATATGGTCTTCAACGTCAAAGTACGTTGGAGAAAAACTTCTGGAGGAAAATTAAGAATATTGTTGAAAGATTCTTCGAAGCATTTTCTTTAAATACTTATTCAGCGATGCTTTCGGGAATTATCGGGTGAGAATTTGATTGATTTATTTATTAAGAAAAACATCGAGTACAACTTATCTATCGCTATGTTTCATTTGTTCAAGTTTCCAATTATCTATTGACATTATTTTCAGATCAAACTTCATTGATTGTGTTCGATTCGAAAATGAATTCAGTTGAACACTCAACTTTTGTAAACAAATAGTAAATTGTTGACATTGTTGTAATATTGTTGGTTGAACATGAAAAGCAATAGCATACCGTGCTTCGTTCTTATTCGATTGATATTCTATTGCATTTTGTGATTGAAAAGTATAATGACATGTTTCTTCACAGTCACTGAAAAAGAACGATAAACGGGATTTGATCCAACCAATCCATGAATCTAATTCGTTCGTATTTTCACTTGAAATTGTAAATTGAACAATTGATTTCATCTTTTCATTAGGAAAAGTCTTGTTAAATTTAATTATTTCCTTAAGTCCATTTAATTTATCTTCAGTTGTAATTGTTTCTATTGAGTCAAGTAATCGTACAACACGTTGAAAACCTTGAATAATCAAATCCCGTGTCGATTTTTTTGTTGAACGTGCTGCATTATGAAAAGGTGGACTTGGTGACAGAATACGCATTGAACCACGTTGATAGACTAATAGTTTTTCCGACGAACTTATTCGATCGTGTGATTTTGGATAAAGACTAAATTCATCAGTCGACCAATTAAATTGTGCAAAAGTTGCAAAGAAATGTTTAACTAATGAGAAAAATTCATCAATGGAAAACTCTTCGATTGACAAGAGAGATTTAATTGATGATAAATATTGATGACAAATATGTGCACAGAGAATAGCCCAAGCATAACCACTTAGGTATCCATATACTTGTCCATAGAGACCATTGTGTTGAGCCCAAGTACGAATATATGTTAGAAGATGTTGAAAGATAGGTGGCGAACGAACATGTACAAGCAAACGTTCCATGTCGTGCACCTGAAAGAATAAAAATCGGAAAATTCTGAAATTAAATTTTTATTGTCTTACCCCATGTATAGATCTTGAAAGATGTGAATCATTTTCAACTTTATGTTCATGATTTAGTTCGATTTGGACAAATATTTCCACTTTTGTTTGATCAGTAAACAAAATCGATATAATAGGAAATAATGCTTCAATTTTCATACAGTAAATGATTTCATCTTTGAAATTTTCATTAATTTGTGTTTCAAGTATATTAACAATATATTTATTCAATGCATTCGGATCATGTTTTAATTGACGAAGTGTTTCATCAAATGTTGTTTCGTTATTCATTGATTCGATTTCATTGAGAAGAAATATTGTATCAACATCTTGTCCATTAATACCCTATCAACAAAAATACATCAAAGTATTTATATGATTAATTGTTTTAGCTTACAATACGAAAACTTCCATATGGTAAAAATGAATGAGTAAAACAATGTAATGTGTCTTCATTGAAAATTTGTTGAAAACACGTTGAAAGTTGTTCAAATTTCTTTTGTTTTCTTTTGTATGATTGATTCGTTTCATAGAGATTCATTACTTGAAAGAATTCTTGTAATTTTATATGAACAGAATTCAATTGTTTATAATTTATTGATTGAAGTATATGACCGATTGGAATTTGATGAGCAATATGAAATGGTGTTGTATCATTATCATGTGGTCGTTGTAAAATGTAAAGATATTGAACAGGAAATTTAAATGATTCATTTAAAACTTAATAAATAAATAAAAATTCTATTCAATACAAAGAATTTTGACGATCATTTACCTAATGATGGTTTGGCTTGGTTGAATTCCTCATGACTGTCAAATTGAGCAACTGTCATATGTGGATAATAAGTATTTCGATTATTTTTTAAACATTGTGGAAATATTTGCGCAATTCTTTCACGTAATTCTTTAACACGATTTGTTGATTGTTCGTCACATTTCAGAAAACTAACATTATTTTCAATAAATGAATCAATTTCATTTATTTTAATAGAAAATAATGAATATTGACACAATAAAAGTCTTAATTTCAAAAGAATTTCTTCATGATCATCTTGACAATCAGTTAAATTATAAAATGGCCATAATAAATTAATATGTGAACCCCAATAATTTATAGATGAATCATAATATCCACAAAATGAATCAATTATTGGCCATGTATCTATAGTTGGTAAAATGACAAGTGCAGAACGATGACTTATAGATCTTGCTCGAAAATTTATAATTAAATCTAATGCATAATGATCAGATAGATTAATTTGTTGATTATTATCAATTGGTATTGTATCAATAGCAATCATTGAAAGATTTTCAATTGAATAAGATAGATTATATAATGTATGAATTAAATATCGATCTAAACGACGACTTTTTTGAGATTCAGATGTTATTTTAGCACAAATATTCCGTGATGGATCATATGTAAAACCAGGATTCTAACAAAAGATAAGTTAATATTTATCTCTAACTGTATAAAGTGATCCTTACTTCATCAAGACGATAAACTTCTTTCCATAAATCATGTATGTCATTTTCATATGTTGTAAGAATATTTTGTTCTTTTGAATGAACATCACCAAAATTAAAATCTCCAATAAGCATATAACTATGCGTTTTCATTGTTCGGNATATGAACAGAATTCAATTGTTTATAATTTATTGATTGAAGTATATGGCCGATTGGAATTTGATGAGCAATATGAAATGGTGTTGTATCATTATCATGTGGTCGTTGTAAAATGTAAAGATATTGAACAGGAAATTCAAATGATTCATTTAAAACTTAATAAATAAATCAAATTCTATTCAATACAAAGAATTCCGACGATCACTTACCTAATGATGGTTTGGCTTGACTGAATTCCTCATGACTGTCAAATTGAGCAACTGTCATATGTGGATAATAAGTATTTCGATTGTTTTTTAAACATTGTGGAAATATTTGTGCAATTTGTTGACGTAATTCTTTAACATGATTTGTTGTTTGTTCGTCACATTTGAAAAAACTAACATTATTTTCAATAAATGAATCAATTTCATTTATTTTAATAGAAAATAATGAATATTGACATAATAGAAGTCTTAATTTTAAAAGAATTTCTTCATGATCATGACAATCAGTTAAATTATAAAATGGCCATAATAAATTAATATGTGAACCCCAATGATTTGTAGATGAATCATAATATCCACAAAATGAATCAATTATTGGCCATGTATCTATAGTTGGTAAAATGACAAGTGCAGAACGATGACTTATAGATCTTGTTCGAAAATTCATAACTAAATCTAATGCATAATGATCAGATAGATTCATTTGTTGATTATTATCGATTGGTATTGTATCAATAGCAATCATTGAAAGATTTTCAATTGAATAAGATAGATTATATAGTGTGTGAATTAAATATCGATCTAAACGACGACTTTTTTGAGATTCTGATATGATTTTAGCACAAATATTCCGTGATGGATCATATGTAAAACCAGGATCCTAACAAAATATAAGTTAACATTTATCTCTAACTGTAGAAAGTCATCCTTACCTCATCAAGACGATAAACTTCTTTCCATAAATCATGTATGTCATTTTCATATGTGTTAAGAATATTTTGTTCTTTTGAATGAGCGTCTCCAAAATTAAAATCTCCAATAAGCATATAACTATGTGTTTTCATTGTTCGGAAGAGATTATTTAAAGTTTGACAACGTTTGTCAGTTGCATTACGAGCCAAATCACTGTGTAAATGAAGATTAACTAAATCAATTGTAACTTTAGCACTCAAACCAAATCGAGCGATAATTAATTCTTTCATTATTTTAGGTTTTTTTGTTGTTAGTAATTTGAGATTCTCATCGTCAGAAAGATCTAATGGACATATTGCAAATGATCGTGGTCGAAAGTTTTTCATAATCATCAATTGTCCATATGATTTTTCTTCATTACTATTAATAATATTTTTCGTGATAATAATATAATAGTTATTTTGTTGAAACCATAATTCATTTAAGAGAAGATCAAGAAAAGTTTTAGTAACTTCTTGTAAACAAACGACATCGGGTAAGATTGATTTAAGTGTATCTAATATTGATCGATATCTTTGTTGACTATGAATAAGTGCTGATTGATAATAATCAAATAGAATATTCCATGTAATGAAATGACATCGTTCGGGTAACCATGTCTCACTTGTCGATGAATTTATTGGATCATCGGATGTTAATGGTATATGTGGACATTCAGTCCATTGTTGGAGAGATTGATCGAAATAATAAAGTCCTTGGATAAGATTGACACTTCGACAATCATCTATGATATTGAAAAATAAAACTTTAGAAACATGTTTTTCTTTCGTGAAATTTTTTAAAAAGACTGCATACCATTCGATGCGATGTTTGGTTGTTGACTTCCTGTTAGTAGATCTAATCGTTTGCTTCGATCCCATGCAAAATTTCCATTGATTTTAAAATGACGAATACGATGCAATGGAATTCCATACTAGAAATAATCGTACTATATTTTAAAAGTATGAGTGCGAAGTCAGGTTTTACCTCATGTTCGTGTACTCTCTTGAATTCATTGAATGGTATTTCGTGAATACCTGTAAAACGATCTTCATATCCAATGACAACTTGTGATCGATCAATCGTTTTATCGTGTAAAATGCGATTAAATATTAAATCTGAATGGCGAAATCTATTTGTCGGCGTTGGTGTTTCTTCTATTGAAGATATGTTCGTGGATTTTTTCTGTTTTCGCCTTGATTTTCTATCCTTTGTCATTGTGTTCAATAAATAATCTTGAATTGATTGAAAAACTGATTCAAGGGATGTTGACTCATTTGATTGCTGGATAAGTTCATTAAAATATTGCTGAATATTTGTCCACTGATCTTTATCTAATGGACATTTATTCGATAATTTAATAATTCGTAAACCGTGTAAATTATCGATTGTTAATGATTGATTTGAAATATTTTGTAAATCAAAGAAACAACTTATTTGAATATCATAATCAAATTTTATTTGCAGTTGTTGATAATCTCCTGATGGCAAGATTTGAAGACAATCATCTGAATGTAGGATAGAACGAAGAGAACACAACTGGTCTGTGATGTTGTTGATTTCCTCCATTATTGACAAAATTGATAACTATTCGATCTAAATATGTGGCTTGTTTTATCAGAGAAAAATAAACGAATAATTTATGCACGTTTCATGTGTATTTTTATACGACAACGTGCTGAATCAGGAGTGTCATTGCGTAAGTCAAATTTCACAATTACAATGTAAGAGTATAACCGTATGTGCAGCAGGTCTCCATAAAAATGAATCCTGACGAAATTAATTAATTCTTTTGTGATTATTTTTCAAAGCATTTATAATATTGATAGTCAAAAAGATCTGAACTCAATCGTTTAGAAACATACTTAGTGTAATTTAGCTCGACTTTGCAAATCATTCGTACACACCCAGGTCGAAGCATCCGATCCAAACCATTCCGGATGGTAGAAATCTCGAAAAGGCCGATAGTTTCCGACCATATTCCTTCAGAACAAAACGGAACTTTCCGGTCACATCTCCTGTCATTTTCGAACAAACCCGATCACACGGAACCCAAGAGAACCATCTGGATTCGAACCACACTGACACCCTCACACCCACCCTCAAGATGCCGAAAGAATGAGCAGAAACGATTGTTGGGTAGTTTTTTGTATTTTCAGGCATGTAGGATTATTGTGAGCTCTTGGTTTTGAGATGAGCTTCTGTCAGAATAATATCTTGTGCGATGTGGTTTTATGTGATCGTGGCGATCTTCATTTGTTGAATGTAGTATGTATTGAATGGATTGGTTTGCAAAATAGAAAGTTTTAATTCGTTTTGGTGGTTTTGTATTGTTATGAGATGTAGCTGGATGGGCTATCAAGTGTTAGATATTTGTTGCGGAACCTTTTTGGTTTACCTGATGTATTGTGAGATTTGTTGTTTTTTGCAGGAAAATTCGTGTTAGAAAGTGGATTGTACCGGATATTCTAGATTCTGGGCCGTTTATGACCGTTTCCTTGTGGATTTATACGGATTGAGTTCGTCAGTTTCAGAAGGATCCGGTTTGCGGTGTGGGTGTGGGTATCCATGGTTTCAGACGGAATTGATTGTGATATGATGGACAGTTTTTGTCTTTACGGATCTATTGGTCGGTTCTCATAGTTTCCCATGGGTTGTGAACGGTTTCCTTGTGTCAGATTGATGTTAGCTGTTTTGTATACGATAGGAAATCGATGTGAAGCTAGCACGAACAAACGATGTGTTAGCTTCACACTGATACGAGAAGATCAAGATTTTCATCATTACTTACGTATATATCGATGACAATTTGTACTCAGTATCTGGTATTACAATATCCCTCTTAAAGTTTTTCAACTGCCAAGAAATATAAACTGTTCTATAGAAATAAAAAATATGCCTATAAAATATTGATATTGTGCTTATCGACACTAGTCGGTGTAGTCAATATCTCAATAATTTTCTTTTTATACCGAATGAGTGATTTCATTATTATGAAATTCATAACAACAGAACCTTTCTTTTGAGTGCTTCCATGTGAAAAAGAAATCGTCACACGAAGTATTTCAAGTACTTGAAAAACCTGTTTGAAAAATTGAATAGATTGAAAAAAGACAAACCAGCGGCTTAGTTTGATGAAAATCAATAGTTTTAAAGTATTACAGAAGCGCAGTCGAGTAGTGTCATACTCGTAGTACACTGGGTATCATAGATGGAACCGGTACCGGCAACCGGCCGGTCTGGCCCGGTCCGGCCCGGTCCGGTCCGGTCCGGTCCGGTACCGGTCTAGAGTTTAGACCGGTATGTCTACCGGTTTTTACCGGTCAGCCGGTCTACCGTTTTTTTTACCGGCCTACTGGTCTAAATTTTTCATTTTCCAACTTTTATCATACAGCATCATGGTCCGATCTTCGCCTTATTGCGTATACTAAGGATTCAGAGACAGCCTTGGCAGGCTGGACTGTAGTAAAATGTTTAAAATATGTGTTCATCGTGAGTTTAACGAAGATTTTTCTACCAGTAGACCGGTAGACCGGTAAGAAACCGGTAGGCGGATAAAACCGGTAGACCGGCCGGTCCGGTCCGGTCTAACTTTTTCAGACCGGTACCGGCACCGGTCGTTGAAAATTCAGACCGGTTCCATCTATGCTGGGTATTGCGCTTCTTAAATAGCAATCGTAACTTTATCTTCTTCGAGTAAATACATTCACATTATCACCAACGGTTATTCACACCATATTATTTCGACACCTCTATTTAGAATAATCTCGAGTAGGTAAAAAAAAACAAGTTGAAGTTGTTGAATGTGTTGTATCGTCAGTTGAATATACTTCCGTTTGGGTAACGAGGTCATTACACCAAAATCGCTCCTATCGATCAAGCTCTATCGTATTTTTATTTTTGGCGAAGTAATGAAGTGATTATTTCTCAATGCAAAAAGATGCGGTGAATGTCAATTTATTTTCGCTATCTAAGTATTAGAGTATCGCGATAGTTGCCTGTCGACAATCATGTGAAATGTATGAGTCGATGTAATCTCGTCGAAATCTCTTATTTTTCGAAGACACTTTAGTTTCAATGGACTACAAGGTTGTTCTATTCAAATTTTTTAGATATGCCAATAAAATGTTGTTTCTACTTCAAAGAGCAACATATGATTGGTGTCATTTGTTTCTCATATCAATCTTCTGTTTCACTTGTAGCGCTGTATAATGGGCGATTCACATTAGTTGACAATTGAAAAAGAAAAATTAATTACATAAACATGTGTTTCAAATGGTCCAAGCATAGAATATATCCCTCATACACTAACTCTTTCAAAGACAAAATGCTTCTCTTTGTGTTTTTTTATTTTATGTCATTTAAAAGAAATCAATAAATCAGGTAAAGAAGATAAATAGCCGATAATAATGTTAAAACTTTCAAATATATATACTCGGGGGAAAAAACAAGATTCACTCTGTACTTTGAAAGTTTCGCAATATGAAAATAAAGTAAATCTACGTCACTGTGATTTATATTTATAGATTGTTGAAAACATTTCGCGCAACGAAAGCGATGTAATACTTCACTGTATTTAATTTGATCAGTAGTATTAAAACTTGTTTTGAAAATGAATTCTAGGAATTTAATACTCCTTGAAACGCTCTATCGTCCTTTGTATCTACCAGTTTTCTTATATTCTATTACAAAATCTTTTTCGAGTACGGTGGATGAATTAGCTGCTGAGAATTTATGAGAAATTCTTTATCGAGCTTCTAATTTTCTATTATTGTGCTTATCACTGTGGTCAACTGTTTGTTCATCTTGGGACGTGGATATGCTCTTTCTCAAGGTTCAGAATTAAATAGTTTTTTTTCTATTTCTTTTGTTTTTTACTGTAATATCGAAGGATAATATAGCATCTAAAGCGCTATTACATTCCTAGAATTGATTTTCAAAACAAGTTTCTATACTATTGATAAAATCAAATACAGCGAAATCGTACGTGGATTCGTCATTGCGCAGAATACTTTTGATAATCTCTAAAAATAAACTAGAGTGACGTAAAACTACACAAAATCTAAGAATATCGACAAAAACACGTTGTGGATAAAATCACTTCCTCAGTTATATTAAACAGTAGTCATAGTCCGTTTTATCTTTGATATTATAGTGTTCTAAAGAATATAAGTAATGGTAAGTTTGAATACATCGGATGACTTATTACGATGTCCAATCTCAATGGAATTATTTCGTGACCCAGTCTTAGCACCAGATGGTCATACATATGAAAGAAAAGCGATCGAAATATGGATTCAAAAGAATGGCACAAGTCCCATGACTCGACAACCATTGTCTATTGAACAATTATATCCAAATCGTACGGTAAAAGAACTTGTCGATATATTTGAAACATCGTTACGACAACGAAATTATAAATTCACATTAGACGTTGATGTGAAGAAAAAGAAACGACGTCCTATATTTCAAACTTTTGGAAAAACAATTTATGCTGCTGAGTGGGTTGTGGATAAAAATAAACGACCCGAAATAATTATATTAAAAATTGATAGTACTAGAGCAAAAAAAGAAGCATCTTTTTACGTCGATTTAAGTCGCCATCCGCATATCATTCGAACATTCGGTTTTGTTTATGATAGACAAAATCTTGAGCAGCAATACAATTCAATTTTACTTGTACAAGAATATGCACCGGAGGGAAGTTTATATGAATTATTACAAGAAAGAACAATAGTTCCTGATGAAAAGATTCTGATAGAAATGTTTTTGCAAATTATTGAAGCAATGATATGTTTGTCATCAAATCATGTTGTTCATGGTGATTTGGCTTGCCGAAATGTTCTAGTCTTTCATTTCGATGAAAATCATCCAGAAAGAACTATTGTGAAAATCACTGATTTTGGTCTTAGCCGATATAGTCAACTATATTCAACGACACCCGGTGCTGCTATGACTGTGTTGAACATAGTTCCTATTCGATATGCAGCACCTGAAATACTTTCATCGGATTCAGTAGAGAATTATACACAAAAATCTGACGTATATTCAATGGGTGTGTTGATGTGGGAAGCATATTCAGGAGGTTTAATGCCGTGGACGAGCATCGATAGTGATAATGATGTTATTCGACGAGTTAGAAATGGTGAAACACTATCTCAACCATCGAACTGTAGTCAACCATTCTGGTCAATCATGACGAAAACTTGGTCTATACTTCCGAATGATCGACCCACATTCAGCGAATTGAAACATCTTCTAGCTGCACAATATTATCATTCAGGTACCAGTTATGTTCATTTCGATCTCTATTTAAAAAAAATAAAAATTCAAAGAATATAGAATTAGATTAATTTACTATAGTCGCTGTTTATATAATAGATTTTTCATCGAAAAATGGAATCGAACGATACGACATGAAAGTTGAATGTGACGTTAACCAAATCGTCGACACAGAAACTCAACTACTACAGGAAGAGCGAAAAAGAAAACCTACTGAAGAACGTATACTACTCGAACAAGTACGTTTTTCTTTGACAAAATATACATCGTTCCTTTTTTGTATTCGCATTTGTAGTTAAAACAAAAAGAACCACCATCAATCACTCAAGCAAGTAAGTCGACCGCTATAATTCTTAGACTATAATATGCGTGATATTTAATTTTAAGCTACTTGGTTAATAATTTGCATTGATTATACGAATTAAATTCAGAGATATAACTTGTTTTTAATGCTTAGCCACATTGTACTGCAGGTCATATTATGTTATACTTTTACGAAATATCTCGTAGGTATAGATTAGAAACATCACGTGCACGAAATAAAACCTATTTTTTACAAGTAGTATAATAGAAATTTTGGATGTAATAGAAATGAAAAATAACATGTGAGTCTCATGCCAATTCTTTAGATAGACAACGGACTCGCGTGCGCCGCCGAACGATAAAAAGAGAGGTTCCTGACAGATCAAAGTGTTATTATATTCAGATCGGTGTTATTATCATATTAGTCCTGGCTGTTATTGCGTGTTTTGCTGTACTATCCATCCGTAAGTGGTTGCGGGCATTTTTAGTAAACAATTTGCTATGAACAAAACATCTACTAGGTTCCTTGATTCGTACTAGTGAACTTCAGCGTCCTGAAAAACCAGGTAAGTCAAGTAGTGAGTAGAACCAGAAAAAAAATGTTCTGTTGAATAATCATTGACCACACTGAGAGAAAGAAAGATATCATCAGATCTCAGATGATCATGTATTGAAGCCGTCAGTAATCGACAGTGTCAAAGTTTTCTTTGATCAGTTGCGTTTTTTTGAGCCCTTATATTTTATATTTCTGCTTCATTCATAAAACCCTTAGCATGAAATTAGTACTATGAAATTTGCTGTTGACAAAATGTTATCACTCTTCATTTATAGAACAAATTAAATCAGAATGGAACGAAATTGGAGTTACAGTCGCGGGAGGAAATGGCGGTGGAAACCAATCAAATCAACTTTACTTTCCTTCTAAATGTTTGATCGATAGAGACAAATCTATTTTGATTACCGACCTTGGAAATAACCGTATTGTTAAATGGAAATATGATGCGAACGACGGTGAAATCATGGTGATTAGGCATGAAACTGGAGACCAAATTGAGCAATTAAGTGGCCCAAGAGACATTATTGCTGACAAACAAAATAATTCTTTTATTATCTGTGAACAATATAGAAAACGAGTATTGCGATGGCAGTTTTATCAAAATGAAGTAAAGCAAGAAGTACTCATTGACAATATTTCATGTTATGGTTTAGCAATGGACAAAGATGGATTTCTTTATGTTTCCGATGATCAGAAGAACGAAGTGAGAAAATGGAGGAAAGGAGACAATGAAGGAATTGTAGTCGCTGGTGGAAACGGAAAAGGAGATGAATTGAACCAGTTCGATAGTCCAACTTTTATTTTTGTTGACGAAAATTCTTCTATCTATGTGTCGGATTGGAAAAATCATCGAGTTATGAAATGGAGAAAGAATGCACAACAAGGAATTATTGCAGCTGGTGGAAATGGCGAAGGGAATGGTCTGAAACAATTGAGTAGTCCTCGAGGAGTAGTCGTCGATTATTTGCATCAAATCTATGTATCAGATATGGGCAATAATCGGATAATGCGTTGGACTGAAGGAAATGCTGAAGGTTCAGTTTTTGTCGGTCGATACGGACCAGGAAAAGCATTACATCAGTTACGCCAACCTACTGGTTTATCAATGGATAATCAAGGAAATTTATACGTTGCTGATTGGGGAAATTATCGAATTCAAAAATTCGAAATTAGTCGTCAAAAAATAATTCATTGAATGTAACAATTTCTTGAAACTTACATATTTCAAAAGAAATTTAATACTAATATTTGTTATTTCTAACATCGTTTATTGCAGAGTAGAATAAAACTAAAATTTGACAAAAAAAATCATTTCTTTCTTGTTCATTCTGCAAAATCTAGAAATGTATTTCACTCACTATTTTGCATTTTGACCGGTTGTGAGAAACAACAAAGAAGCCCAGAGTTATGACTATTTTAGCTGTTTTCTCTACACTCATTGATGTTACATTTTTGCATTCGTAGTTCAACCAATATGTGTACTCAAAAAGTGAGTGCAGTACTGAACTCGGTCAGCGTGTCCGGCCATACGTCCTTTTATCCGATAGCTCTCAAAAGTTTGAGTGATTAACAGGAATTTTTCTTCCGCCGATTTGTCTCATGAATATCTCGCTCGAATTCGAAGATGAGAAGGATCGGTCAAGAAATGGCCGAGATATCGTAAAATTTCTAAAAAATGGCCCTACGAGCCTTGAGGGGAATTACAAAGATTTTCAAAAAAAAACCTTTTTGTCTGCCACATATATTGCTATAGTCAGTTTTATGAGAGCAATCACGTCTTCAACAGCTGTCCTCATAGGTCATCAACTCGTTTAATATGAGGGTAGTCTGTGATCTTTGTATGGTATACTGCGATGGTAGCCATGGCTTCTTTTATGCCATAGCGCGGATATGGCTCGGTTTTTTCAGTTTTAAATTATGACGGCATTCTTGAGTTTTGCAGGGGTCGCAGCGGCACTACTTTCCTGATTTTTGAAAAAAATCCTGATAGGCCCTGATTTCATTTAGTCTTCCTGATTTTCCTGATTTCTTAAAATCAACATCTATTGAAAGTACCGAAGTGCTGACACTGTTCAACAAACGACTTCTCACTTTTAATAATAGACCGCTTATCTTTCTTGCGCATTAGCTGTGAGCATATGTTCCAGTAAGTAAAAGGAAAAGAATTTCACAAATTTCATTTATTTACTATGTACAACTTTAACATTTAAATTATTTCCTGATTTTTTCGTAATTGATTAAGTGCATCGTTGTTCTGGGCGATTTCAGTATTGATATTCGTAAGCTCTCGCTTGCCACTATCGATTAGTATCCCAGCTGTTTCGATTTCACAAAAATTCCTTGCGTCGATCGCCGCCTTAAGTCGTTGGTTGCCTTCTTCGAATAGATGTGTTGCATGATTGAGCTCGATTTATAGTTGCTTTTGTTTTTCAAGTAGATCCAGTTCTTGTTCGGCAAAAAGTTCGTACTGAATTTTCGCCGATTTTGCTGCCTGATCGACAATTTCTTTGTTTCTTCGCAACTGCTCTTGTTGCTCTTGATCAATGCGATATCGAGAATGAGCGTTCTTCACATTGTCCAGTAGGTTTGATGTGATTGTAACCTTTGAAAAAATTCGAAGCGTAATAAATCGTATGCGAATGTTTTCGACCCCGCTTACCCCGTAAAAATCCAAAACGCACAAAATCGATAAGAAAAACTGTCCGAATTCGCCTACGGAGTGGAACCATATGCAGTTTGATGAGCTCTATCGATTTCACGTCTTATTTTTCAAGTTTGAGCGACTTAATACTCAGAAACGTGCAAATTATCAATCGTTCTATGAAATCTGCATTTTCACAAAAACTTCATTGATTACTTTTTTTCAATCAATAAGATATTTCTCTTATGAAAGATATCTTGAACCGCAAGTAAAATTTTTTTCGCGATAAGATTTTTAGAAAATTATTTATTTTGGGGAAATAAATGATTGAAATAGAAAAAGACTGATTGAGTAAAATATTTTACCTAATAAAATTTTTTTATGGATGAATTCTTGAATAGATAGCGCTGTTTAGCAAAAATTTCCTCAACGATTGATAGCGAAATTGAAAGTATTAATCGATTTTTTTTCTAATGAAAAAAACGTTTTTAACAAAAATAAGGACTTCTATTTAAACGAGCAATAACCAAATTCCGGCAATAAAAATACTGACTGAGCAATATTAATACTGAATTAGCAATCAGAGTTCTGAATGAGAGATAATAATACTCAATGACCCATCATTTATCTAAACTGGCAATAAACCATGTGTGTAGGGAGCAATAAAAATCCAGGTGCTACGATGTCCTTCATCCATGTTGGATATTTCTTTTCTTTCTTTCGATCGTGTCGTATACTAGGCATATACAATACATCTATATATGTTCCTTGTTTTCTTCTCATGCCAGGTATTTTCCAAATGTCGTCACCTTCAAGTACTTATCTTTCCGATTGTTTTATTCCTTATTATCTTTGAATTTTCCCATCCTTTGAACGGATACGTATATAACGGGTGCGGCAGAATAAATGAGCCTCTCCGTATTTTTCGAATAACTCGCTCAAATTTCATCCAATCCACGTGATTCCTTTTCCGATCGATTCGTCTATCGATTCTCTACAAAATTGGGTATTTTTCGTTCGAATCAGTAAATCTCATCACTTTCCGAATAATGAAAAGTAAAGACGTACAAAATATCGTACTTTCAAAGTACCAGAATGGTGATACTNATAACGGGTGCGGCAGAATAAATGAGCCTCTCCGTATTTTTCGAATAACTCGCTCAAATTTCATCCAATCCACGTGATTCCTTTTCCGATCGATTCGTCTATCGATTCTCTACAAAATTGGGTATTTTTCGTTCGAATCAGTAAATCTCATCACTTTCCGAATAATGAAAAGTAAAGACGTACAAAATATCGTACTTTCAAAGTACCAGAATGGTGATACTCCGACAGAAATCTATCGCGATTTGAACGGCGGAGTCGGTCTAGCAACAATCAAAAGATGGTGCCAAATGATCAGGCGATCCGGTGGTATCAAACTAGCAAGTCCACCCGGTCGTCCACGCATTGTGAGAACCAAGGAAAACATCCGAAAAGTAAAGAACCGTTTACGCCGTAAAAAAAGAGTATCAGCCCGAAAACTATCGATGGAGCTCGATATTTCTGATAGGAGTGTTCGGCGAATATTAAGAAACGATCTAGGGCTACGTCCCTATAAGAAAATAATCGAACCGGCGCTTTCTGATGATCAGAAAGTTAAGCGAAAACAATTTGCGAATTGGGTTCGAACAAATTTTCGAAAAAAAGAGACTTTGAAAATTCTCTTTTCTGACGAGAAATTTTTTGACATCGATGGTGTCTATAATTCTCAGAATGATCGAGTGTGGGCGGTAGATCGTGCTGATGCCGATAAAAAAGGTGGCGTTAAGCAAAAACGGAAATTCCCACAGAAAGTAATGGTGTGGCTGGGCGTCTGCTCTGAGGGTATCACACCCTTGGTGATAATAGATAAAGGAACTGTCGATCATGCTTGCTATATCGAAAAAGTGCTTCCTATAGCCTTAGAGTATGGCAATAAGGTCTTCGGTAATGACTGGATCTTTCAGCAGGACGGCGCAAAGCCACACCAACATCATTTAACGCAACAATGGTGCCGCGATAATTTTCCATCATTTATTGACAAGGATCGTTGGCCTGCAAATAGTCCGGATTTAAATCCTCTAGACTATTCAATCTGGGACGAATTTGCCAACGCTATCAATTGGAACAAAGTCAAGTCAAAAACAACATTGATTCAGCAATTAAAATCATCGGTGGAAAAGATTCGCGAATCAGTTGTCTTTGAAAGTTGTGCTAGTTGGACCAATCGATTGTATCGCGTTTCTCAAAATGATGGGAACTATTTAAGATAATAAAAGAAGATAATTGTTGTAGAACTTGATAAGACGAATGTTT
>CAJNOJ010000602.1:0-12120 GCA_905250025.1 Adineta ricciae | reverse complement strand
GGAAAAGATTCGCGAATCAGTTGTCTTTGAAAGTTGTGCTAGTTGGACCAATCGATTGTATCGCGTTTCTCAAAATGATGGGAACTATTTAAGATAATAAAAGAAGATAATTGTTGTAGAACTTGATAAGACGAATGTTTTAAAAAAAAGATCAGCTTTATTCGATGGAAAATGGAGGAGTTATTGCAAAAATACGGAGAGGCTCATTTATTCTGCCGCACCCGTTATATTGCGTCCGTCTAGAAAAAAAAGTATAATACACTGAACTACGATCAATTAGACTGAATTTTCTCTTGCTAATCGATTTATACAGATGGCTCAATCACAACGTGTAGCGGGTAAGGGTGTGGATGTGGGTGAAAATAGGGATGGGCACATTCATATCAGGCAGAGAGTGAGTTTGGCAACTAGTAAGAGCTAATGCATCTTGAGACATAGTAGAGACGAATACAAAAGTTCTTGTCTTGTTGGGCACAGGAATTTGAGACATTTATGAGTCCCACCCAGATGTTCACCCAGGGCCTTAATACTCACTGGGAGGACACCGTTTGTGCTATCAAAAATGTAGATCTTGCAGTTATGTGGGTGTTTGTATGCACCAGTTTTAGTGTTTGTCGGGGCTACAAGAGAGTTGTTGGGTGTTAGTGATGAGAAAAGTGATTTTTTCGAGTTTGTCAAGGATATATCTTTCTTAAAAGCTAAGGAAAGTGGGTGTTTGAGGGTGTTTGCGTTCATAACTCATCGAGATGTGGGCGTTTGTAGCAGTGGTCGACATGCGATCTCAAAGAGTCGGCTGTTTGTGCTGTTAGCATAAATTAGTAATACCCTCTTTTCTCCTTGATATGAGAGAGTTCGAGTTGAGGAAAACTCTCCCTCAAGTCCTGCTTGATCTGTATTTAATACAAAATCTTCATTATAATAAGGTAACAATGATTTAGCTTCAGAAACAAATTGATCAGCTGATTTTTTAATTTCAGCTTCATTGACGATCTCACGCTTTGTTACTACTTAGAAAAGAAGCGATTTACAGATCAACTTATCATATCAAACTTTCGTATGGTTGGTATGATTTATTTCCTAACCTTTATACTTTTTCTCGAGCAAATATTGTGTTTGTGTTTAAAATTCAAGATTCAATGATCTGACGCCACGAAACTATGCAATGACATCATCCTTGCTTTTTGTACAGCCCATCTTTTTAAATCAATATCATGTACTGCACAGAGAAGATCCCGAACACGCTCGAAGCTGTTATAAACGTAGACGTCTACTGATTCCGCATTTTGTTTCTTCGTTCCCCCTTTCTCAATATAGTCTCGGAAGCGGGACATATAAGATTGATCTTTGATTCTTCTAAATTTGTTCCGAACATTTCTCCATGTATGAGATCATTTTCCCGTTTTTGGATTAATTGCATCATAATAATCAAGCGCTCGCTTCATATATGATAAAGAAAATGATTCGAGCACCGGATTTTCTTCGTCTTTTGCTTCGTAACCCAAATCTTCCTCGCATTCCTCAATTTCATTATCCATTGTATTATGATCGAAGGTAATTTCATTTTCTTCATTGTATGACATGCTTGTCCATATTGACTCGAATATATTCTTGGAACAATTCCATTATTCGGTTTATTTCACTCATTGTTTTTTCAGATTGTGATAAAACTACGTGATACATTACTATATATTCCTGAGTGAAAGTTTTTCTTTTTCTTTTTACTCACTGCACCATTCTATGCATACTATAACACGAATAACGACTGATAAATGATAAATAGTTTCTTTCACACACTCTCCTTCTTTATTTGATATTCACACGTGTACAGAATAGGATAAATTCATTTCATTCTCAAGAATATACCCATCAGACGAATAAACACTTTTTCTTATACAGAAAAATTGATAACTTTTGCTAAAAGCAACTTGCGCACGAACCAACTTAGGATATGTCATACCTAGGTATGTCCTATCTACCCATCACACTCCGAGTCATAAAGCTTTTTGACACCTCGGATGGTTCCCTCGTAAGTGGAAAAGATTCTACTGTGCGTGGCTGTCGTCGGAGATTGGATCGAGTGAAAATAGAGATATTAGTATGATACTAACAGATGATGGTTGATTTTAGTACATTTTTATTAATAATGAAATACTTTCAACCGTTTTGGTTGTATTTGAGCATAGACTTCAAAACATAGACTAAAATTTCGTAAGTCAGCATGATACTTTATAATATTGTGAAATTTATTCAGCAGATGAAAAGATAGAACTAGTATTCTTCAGAGTATGAGTGGGAATTCTGTGCTGTCATCAACACTGATAATCTCATCCGTAAATGAAACTAATGCGTATAAAATGAGAAACAACTAACGTTGTATTTTTATCAATTTTCAAAGATAACTGTAAGACCATATGGAGGCAGTTATACTAGCTATGTTTCATCGTTTCCGCTTTGCAGTGATAAGCACTAATAGCGAACGTTAACTTTTATCAGAGAGCGGAAATTTAAAAACATGCCAACTCATAGAGNTTTTTTATTGGTGCTGACGTTTACAAAGGCTATGGTATGATGATATGATACGCTGATATTTTTCGAGGTAAAAAATTCGAAAATCTGCTTTTCGATATTTGAAATTTCGAAATATTTATTTTCTAGATTTTTATTTCTATATTTCTCTCTTTCGAAATTTCATATTTCGAGATTTTTTTTCGGGATTTTTACATCAATTCCATAATACAGCTATGGTTACTATAGTCTATCACAAATTTCTTCGCATACAAACTCTCTTATGAAACAAGTGTTAAGCCGTTTTCTTAGCGCATTGCATAAGTATATTGATCATTTAATTTTGTCGAAAAATGTCATTAAATTCGAATTTGTCGTAAAATCAAATTCCCCACTGTGACAACATTTGTGTATTCATCAATTAATCTATCAAACACAGATAGATGACTCATGTATATATTATCATCCTCTCCTTTCTGTTCATTATATCTATGCAGCTCGTCTCATAGCGAGTTCATCTTCATCAGTTCATCTAATGATTCTTTTCTCTTCTTCGTGTTTCTCTCTGTCCGTCTCTTTCTCTCCCTGTTCTCTCTTGACCGATGCGCTCAAAAAGAAAAGAGAAGAGAGGGAACGGATATAAAAGGAAATGTTTGGTTGAAATAAAGTCAGTCGAATCACCTTGAATAAAGTTTGTCATTACACCCACGAACTCAGCCGATCCCATACTTTGTCGTTTGCTGTTAGTAAAGCTGGATATACATATGCCATCACTGGTCTTGCAATCGCTTTGAAGATGTTTATCATCGTCTTTTGGTTAGGTTCTTGCGCTGATTTGGCTAAGTATCGTAGAAGACTAATGCGTCGAGTCATTTTCGATTCGAGATGTTGAAGATGATTTCTCCACTTCAGTTGCTTGTCGATAATTACGTCCACGTATCGGGTTGCATCCAGAGGTTTGATAGTAGTATTTTCGACTTTGGTTTCTACTGGATGTTTGTATTTCTTTCTTGTGTGAAGTCTAAAGGGGATCATCTCGGTCTTTGTTGGTTTTAGCTTCAGTTTCCATGATTTGCACCAACTTTCGAATGCATCTATGGGCTGTTGTAGTCTTTGTGAAAGACTGGTCAGGGTGTTGGATGATGTCCATAGAGCAGTGTCGTCAGCGAAGAGAACATGCTCCGTATGCAGCGGTATATCGTTCATCGGGTCGGTCGTGCAGATGATGTATAGGAATGGAGATAACGGCGACCCTTGTGGTGTACCCAAGGGGGAAAAAGCGAGACTTCATCTACTTCAGATATTATTTGAAGTATAGTGAAGTACTAGTGAAGTACCAGTGAAGTACCAATGAAGTACGACTGAAGTAAAGTGAAGTACAACTGAAGTAGGAGTGAAGTACAAGTGAAGTACCGGTGAAGTACAATGAAGTACAGTGAAGTAAGTAGTGTGTTGGTACTTCACCGGTACTTCAATGATACTTCACTGATACTTCACTGGACTTCACCTGTACTTCACCTGTACTTCACTCGTACTTCACCAATACTTCTACCAAGAACTATGGATGAAGTATAGGTGAAGTACGAGCGAAGTACAGTGAAGTATCAGTGAAGTATCAGTGAAGTGCAAGTGAAGTAGCTGAAGTCTGAAGTCTCTCTTTTTCCCCCTTGGGTGTACCACTCTGGTGCTGGAACGGATGAGATATATCATTGTCGATTTCGATCGCAGCAGTCCTTTTGTGGAGGAAGGAGATCAGGTAGTTGGTAAGGTATTGCGGGAGACGAAGATCATGTAGCTTGTATATAAGGCCATCGTGCCAGACTGAATCAAGTGCGGCTTTGATATCGAAGAAAATGACAGCGGAGTGTTGTCTAATTCCGGGCCGATGGAGTTTACTTCTTGCGAAGCGTTCAAGTCGGACGATGTTGTATAGTGTGCTCTTCTTCGCACGGAATCATTTTGTTATGTCTATTCACTTCGTCTCACAGCACGTTCATCTTCGACAGTTCATCTAATGATTGTTTTCTCTTCGTGTTTCTCTCGCTGTCCGTCTCTTTCTCTCTCTCTGTTCTCGCTTGACCGATGCACTCAAAAAAAAGAGAAGAGAGGGAATCAATATAAAAGGAAAGATTTTGTTGAAATAAAGGTAGTTCGAATCGCCTTAAATAAAGCTTGTCGTTACAGGTACGCCATCCATGAAAATGCCGCTGAAGTTGCTCGTCAATTTCAAAATCGTCTCGATTGAACTTCTCTGAGATGGAAGAGCATATTGAACCTTGTGCGAAAGTTCGACAGCACTGGTAGCGTCGAAGATGAAGCTCGATCTGGTTGTCCAAGATCTGTTAGTGCCGACGAAAATACAGGACGTGTTCATGCTGCTTACGAAGAAAATCATGCAACCTCATTAAGAAGAGCTTCTTTGGATCTCAATCTGACCAGGGGTAGTCTTCAGTGAATGATGAAAGAGCTCGGACTGGAGCCATATCGTCCTCGGTTGCTGCATGCTTTAACCGAAGACGATCCTGATAGACGTTGTGAATTTGTCAACATCTTTCTCAATTTATTGACTGGTGATTCTTCCTTAATCGAATTATTTGGACAGATGAAGCCATTTTCAAGTTGAATCATTATGTACATCGGCATAATTGTGTTTATTATGCCACAGAAAATCCGCATGTTATCGTCACACAAGAAATGAATGCGTCAGGCATTATCGTATGGACTGGAATCTGGGTAGGAGGCAGCGTAAGACCGTTCTTCTTTCATGATAACATTAATGGCGATAGCTATCTCAAGATGCTGAAAAGACATATTGTTGCTGCTATTGCAAGTGAAATGGATTTGGAAGAGGCAATCTATATGCACAATGGAGCACTAGCTCACTACGCTCGATCTGTTCGCCACTTTCGTGACAAGACATTTCTTGACAGCTGGATTGATCGACGTGGATAGATTGACTGGCCTCCACGATCACCAGACCTCACACCAACTGACTTTTTTCTGTTGGGTGTGCTCAAAGAGTGTGTATACGCTACGAAACCTCAAAATCTTCAAGCACTACAGGATGCTATGATCACTGAAATTCAAAGTTTACCAGTAAAAATTTATCAAAGCGCTTGCCACTCAGTATCGAAGAGGCTTCAACCTTCCAAAGACTTCAATGATGAACATATTGAACAGTTTTTTTAATAAGTTGTAAAATAAGAACCCTACAAATATAAACTTTCGTACATGTTTTGTTTTCTAAGTCAGAACTTCCATTAAAAGTTTTGTTGAAATTCACCAGTTTTCTTTGTTGTTACTCACTCTGTATCTGTATGTTCTAGGATAAATTACTATATCTAAGTATCGTTCACATGCCTGATCTTTTACTTATCACACTTACTGTATGTGGTATAAATATCAAACTTAACCGACAATCTATTATATAAAAAACAAAAAAAGAAGAAAATCATTTTTCCTTACTTTTGGGACACCCTGTATTGCAGACGACGTTTCATTGATTTCTGAACATTTCCGAAAAAAAATTTTTTTGATCTCGCCCCCTCCCACCAGTATCTAATATAAAAACATATCCCAAACAGCGTTTTATAAGGCTCAAAGCGTTTCCAAAAGAAGGTTTTTTGAACCTTTGGCCTCGTCCGTAGTGTTTTTTGGGTCTCCCTCTTCCCATAGCATCTGCTCTCGAGAGCCATCCCAAAAGACATCTGTCAGATTTTAGTATTTCAATACATCCTGACCGTTGTCCTTGGCACTCACAAACAAACACACAAACTATTTTTTTCGTATGACCCTTCTTCCAGTCGAGGGAGTAAACGCTAAGATATGCGCATTCTTAGTTTGTTAATGAGAATAAATTGAGATTTCGAGTTAACACGGCGTCTCTGTTGTTCTTTCAATAGAGGTGATGAATCTGTACTCGATAGATTTTGGAATGGTCTTAAAGAGTGCTGCCGACTTATAGATTTCTGGTTGCATCACTAATCCAAAGCCGTTCCACAGATTCATATATGACTACATCAGGATGATATTGTAAGACAATCTTCTTATCTAATTTTGAATAAGCGCTTTTTTCAACTCTTACATGTCTTACATCTTCGAAATGTCGCCGGAAATATTCTTTTACGGCAGATTCCGTGAAAGAGTCACCCAGAAATAATATTTTTCCTTTTTTCGCGCCCTTGTTGTTGTATTCAGTGACATTTTGTTTTGGAACAAATTGATGCTCCAAAACATGAGATACTTTTAAGTTGGCCATGTCTGCTAAGTCTCCTCTTCGTTTCAGTGCTCGATCCAGAAAAAAATCTTCTAATCGATGAGGCACGAACTGAGGATTAACAGGCAATAATCGTTTCATTATCTCTTCATAAACAAAAAATGATCCAATGCTATTCCAATGAGAATCGGATCTAAAGTATAGATCAAATTTATGTGCTTTTTTTGCTGTGATTAACGCTTGTCTTACATCTATCATGCTGATGTTTGAATGTAACTTTATATGTTCAAATATTTGCGCTTGTCTACTCGGACCGACGACTGTATGAAAGCGCCACGGTAAATATTCGGGATAGATTGAGTTCTTATCAGGAGCCGGAAGAATTAAGAAAGTAATATTTCTTTTAATAAACCACATATTTTCGGCTTCCAAATTTTGTTGTATGATCATTAGTTGGTCGAAAGAATAAGGATAAAATCCCTGCCAACCAGAAAGCGTTCTCGGATCAGTTGGATAATAATCAGTAACGAATAGCCAATTGTTTCTACCAATAATAACATGAAAAACACCTGATATTCCGAAAATTTTGACATTTAAAATAGCGTACATTGCCACTAACCGTATACGAAATCCAAAGTGGTCATTGTAGAATAAATCGAATTTCTTAATATAATCATTCATCTGCCAGATATTGAGAATTGGTTGATGAGCTAATGTTCGTTTTTCTGTCGATGGGATCTCAGAAATAATTAGAAGGTTTCTATTAATCTCAGGAAGTGAGATAAACAATGCGAAAAGAATAGTAATTATGCAATCAAATATCCAATGCTGTGACCGATTATACAGAACCATCGTGATATAACACGAAGTTTTTATTTCTCTATTAGAATCTGAAGTAAATAAAAGGGTTATAAGCTTCACTCGATATCTCCATGAGAGAAAGCAGAAGAATACTAGCAAAGAGAAATATTTTGAAGACAAATAGAACAGAATATGCAAGCATCCGGAGGTATCTATTCAAGAGATAGTTAGGTGCTACATACAGCGTACGAATGCTTGCGGATAGAACACTACATGAGCCAAGTATAGCAAAAATGATAACTGTTATTACTTTTGCGTCAAGATACTGTTTTACTGGAACGTTAATTCGATTATGGCGTGATTCTAGTCCAAATAGAACTTTGATGAACTGAATAGAGTGTGATAATGTGCTCGCTCGAAAAAATACCCATCCAATTGAAATTACACTCAATGCATAGAAGTGTTGTAACACTCGTGGAGTTCTGCTCAGTGCCCACGTACAGATTTTAGTCCGTTCTAGTGCTAGGAATAGTCCATGAAACAGACCCCATATAATAAAATTCCAACTAGCACCATGCCAAAGGCCACATAGAAAGAAAACAGTCAAAAGATTTGAACAAACTCTAAGCTCTGAAACTCGATTTCCTCCAAGCGAAATATATAAATAATCTCGAAACCAACTAGACAGTGAAATGTGCCATCGTCTCCAAAATTCTCTGACTGATCGAGACACATAGGGATAATTAAAATTTAGAGGAAACTGAATGCCAAACATACGTGCAAGGCCAATAGCCATATCTGAATAACCAGAAAAATCGCAATAAATTTGTAGTGAATACGTTAATAAACCAATCCAAGCGTGCGAAGTGTCTAGCTTTTCGATTGATAAATCAAAGATTGTGTCTGCCACGGCGCCAACGGTATTCGCTATAATCATTTTTTTACATAAACCAATTGTGAATTCTACCGCTCCTTGAGCAAATTCTTTGTAGCTGAATTTTCGATGTTCCACCAACTGTTGGGCAACATCATGATATCGCACAATAGGACCAGCTATCAATTGAGGAAAAAACGAAAAATATAGACCGAGTGTGATTGGATTCCATTCCACATAAACTTCATTCCTATATACATCAATAATATATGAAAGACCATGAAAAGTAAAAAACGAAATACCAAGTGGTAGATGTATTGTAGGAGTATAGAGTTTGGTGGCCGCTCTTTGTAAAGTAAGTATATTCAGGAGTTCTACAAGAAAACTTGTATATTTGAAAAAGCCTAACAGGATCAGGTTTCCACTAACTGATGCAACAAGGAGCCAACGGACTTTTCTTTCATCCGCGCTAGTACGTAAATAGAATATTCCCAATGCAGTAAAATAGTTCATTATGATGGACAACACCATTACCGCAATATATATAGTTTCATCCCAGAAATAAAAGAATAAGCTAGCTAAACATAGCCAACTATTCCGAAGTTGGGGCTTAATTACAAAACTAGTCAATAAAACGATAGGTAAAAATAGAAATAAGAACGTAGGAGACGTAAACAACATTGATAACGAGAATTATTAATAGGCACTGTAAACTCTTTATTTTCAGCGCATAATGTTCGTCACGATTGACAGCAGTCTCGACACAATCTTATAAAACATTCAAAAATCTTAATATATATATATATCATGGGAATATATCGCACAAAAGATAAAATTACAAACCTAGCGATTTTTTTCTGATGAAAACAACGAAATCTCTAAACATTTGTTTTCTTCAAGGGGGGAAACGGCACTCTAGAATTCCAATACTCCAGTACTCCAAATGGTAGTTCGATACTCCGAACGGTGCTCCTATACTGCCGTACTCCAAAACTCCAATCGTTTATTGAATCTTTAGTTTATTTTATACGAAATCATATTCTCTTCGATGTCGAAGAACGTTTTGCCCGCAAAAGAATGTTNCACTAAAAAGTGAAAAAAGATGGGTGGGGGGGGGTGGTTGGGGGTGGGGTTGGGTGGGGGGGGGGAGTTGGGGGGGTCGGGGTCAAGGGTCAATGGTCAAAGGTCAAAAAAAAATTTTTTCCAAAAACACTCGAAACTTCATAAAACATGGTTTGGGAGGATGATGGATGTTGAGAATGGAGGGTTGGTCGATGTTTAGCGTGAGGAAGACATTTTTTTGAAATTCACCAAGACGCTAGAAAATATGGTTTTGGAAGGGCTGCTGATTGTGGATGTTCGTTGGAGAAAGCATCGAGATTAACTGTGATAGCGAAGGCGGCCGAAGGCCGTCTGAGCGCTCGCAAAGAACATCCACGCGTTGTATTTATTTATGGGTGTTGCAGTGACTACAGGAAATCGATGTAGTCAATCAGTAGCGATGCTGGCTTTGAAAAGATTGAGATCAACCTTGATGGTGGATCAGAGTGAAAGAAGGAAGGGTGAATGAGAAGATATAATCTATAGGCTGACGTGTGAAAGTGGCAGTGAGTTGTATAAATGAACGGCTGGAATGGAGAATAAATATCAGGGTAGGAGAAAATTAATCAAAATCCTATTGCAGAAATCAGATTCAGCAACGTCTTTGCGTACAAAATTGCAACCGAAGCAACTGCATTGTGCAATGCAAAAGCGGAAACATAAGGACCGCAAGTGTCCAAATTTTGAGCATGTTGCTTTTTCTACCCAGTACAATTTCTTCGTGTGTCATGCGTTCGCTATATATATTTTGGTATTTCCCTCGACTGAAAGGAGGGTCATGTCGAAAAAAAGTGGTCAAAAAACGGAAATTCGTTTGTGTGTGTGTGTCTGTCACAGGTCAAAGGTCAAAAAAACATTTTTTTCAAAAACGCTCAAAACTTCATAAAACATGGTTTGCGAGGGTGTTTTGATACTGAAAGTTGGTTGAGAGGGTGAGGACATGTGAGATATGGTCGATGTTAAACGTACATTGAACCCTGAGGTCAACGGCCCATAAGAGAATTTCATTATGAGGGGAACAAAGATTAGGTAAAAGTTTTTCATAACTCCAAATGTGCAAGGAAATGCATCATACGTCGAAACTGAAAGATTCATTCGCAGAATGTAATGTAATTTGTATTTATGATAGTAGGAGAATTTCCTTCGAAACACAAGTCCGAAATACAATTCTGATTTTTTTGCTTCTGTTGATGTGATTATAGAAAAGAGACGGCGAAGAATCTTGTATAAATTATTGTTAGTATTCGTTTTTCTTAGCGTACCGAATCACAAATTGGACACCAGAAGAAGATGTGTCTTACACTCTAGTATAATAGTGCAGAGAAGAAAAGTAATGATCGTAAACAAAATGAACGAGATTTTGATATGACCACGTCTCTAGTAATTGATAATTTTGTTGGAAAGTATTGGAGCAGGCATTGTTTAAATAAGTTGGATAGTCAGACTGAAAAATGGGAAGGGTGCGGAGCGGCGAGTCGTGAGTGGCGCCCCATTTGGGCGCCGACGAACGACGAGCTGCTTCCGGTGACACTTTCTAGTTCACATTTAGAAACATTTTGACACCTTTGGATTTGAAATTTACATGAACACTCATCTTTCTTCACTTAACTCTTCATTTTATTAGAAAAGGGAGAACACGTATAAGGTATGAAGCGGCAGCACGACCTAAGATTTCTGCACCATTCTATTGTTTAGAATGTTAGATAATCTGTTAAATGCGTATTTTATAGAGAACCGTTTTCTCTTCCAAGCTGTAGGCTTTCAACGATACCATAAAACTTTCTTTTAGGGCAGTGTCAAAAAGAAACCAAAGGGTTAGTTTTGAGCGAGCTGTGTAGAAGCGAAATTCGCCCGATCATTTTGCTGCATTAGTCGAAGAGAAAGTGTTCTATTATGATCTAACCTACACAGTTCGGAAGAGAAAAAGATTCTCTGCAAAATGCACATTTAATAGATTCTCTTATATTCGAATCAACGAAATAGTGGAGCCATTTGCGGTTGGAACCAAAAACGTTTTTTGGTCGCGATGCTAGATCCTAGTTTGAAGATGCCTGTGATGATCTATAATGCAAGAGATAATATATGATAAGTGTATCCTGTATTGAATCGAAACAAATGGAATCTCTACTGTATGTTCCTCGTCCTTTCACAGTTCTCAGTACATAGAGTATTACGCTACAGAAAAATATCAAGCTTTATAAATAATATCTAAGATCTATCGCTATCATACAATGAGTTGATGAGCCAGATGATCATGCGATCATAGCCTTTTCAAAACACAGAGAGCAGAAACAGTCGTACATAAGAGTGCGTTTCTGATATCAATATTATATGAATCGTACATAATAATAAGAAGAGATAAATCTATCAATATCTCTATGTTGGGTATATGGATTAAGAGGCTAATGTCGAAGTTCATATACGAAGGAAGAAAGCAGATAATTGTTGTATATGAAGAGGGAGAGAAAGAGAGAAGAGGAAAAGTATACAATCATAGATTGTCATAATACCAAATATCTATAGTTTGAAACTTAAATTTAACAGTCTACCCTTCCGTTCAATTATTCGAGTATTCGTATACTTGCGAGTGAGTAAAAGGGTTCTGAAGGGACATCATTTCAGT
>CAJNOJ010000601.1:0-39543 GCA_905250025.1 Adineta ricciae | reverse complement strand
AGCATAACTGTATTGTGAACAGCAAGTATGCTCACAAGTTTATGAACTCCATTGCGAACTTTTTCATTGATCACAGCTGTTATCTGTTCAAGCAATTTAGCCGCATCACACCAATTGTATGTAATAATTTGCGTATCATAGTTTGAGACTTTCGAAACATATGGACCCATACTAAATCAAAACGAAAAGGAAATCAATTAGAAAAAATGGTACATTCTATCTAAACCTCGAATTCATCTGCACTGATTTCGTCAATCGTATCATTTCTAAACTTTGAAAACTTACACTACAATGAATGGAATTTATCCAAAGCAGTATTACACTTTTTAATTTCAGAGAGGACGATTCAACACGAATGCCGAGCGACTTCCGACAAAGAGAAGAGCAACCAGCTTCACCAAACCGAAATAGTAAATGAATGAAATTAGTTTCAACACGTCCAACTGAAAGCACATATGCCCGCATAATCTTTTACACAATCGTGATAACAAACTATGATACGTGCACAGATCATGTGCTTCCATCCCATACCGTCAAGATCAGATCGACTGTTATTATACGTTGCATGTTCACCTTCACAAGTATATTCATTCCAACTAATCATCCACCTCCATCTAACTCACGTTCCAAAACCAAATAATCACACAAAAGTGTCTCTACAGATCGAACCACATGAAAAATACATAAAATGTAGTGAATATCAACGATGAAATATTCTCTTATCCTATCTATTACTATATCCTAAAATCCTCCATCCAAAATTATACCATCACACCGAACACTTAATTCGAAATGGTATTCAACATTTTCACCTATACACAGATATCCTCACACGAAGGAATGTTCTCCTCCATGCTCGCACATACAATGCAAACGTGTGTGGCTGCAGAGAAAATGAAAATTTCGATTTCGGGTCCGAAGTTCGTGACCATCCGAGGTATCGTTTCGCAATTTTTTCTGAAATAGAAATTGTGTTTCGTAGTGACAAAGGAGATGTGATGCTCAGAAATTATGTTGTCAGGCAGAGAAAGGCTCACGGGTATGTTGTTAGATTTGGACGACATCGGTATATGTGCAGTGGAGGTAAGACTTTGATGGTAAAGTCGAATTTTATTCTTTATTGGAAGGATTGAAGTGGAAGATTTTTATATATAAGGGGAATATAGTTTTGATATGGAGCCTCATGATTTTGGCTATTACATGGTTTGTGAAGTGAAAGAAGCTTTATTTCAACGTTGAATAGGGATTTGCTGTGCTGATGAAATCGGGTAGCGATGAACTGGGAGGATTCGCGTTTTTACTGCGTGTAGGAATGAAGATTTAGATTTGATGGTGCATATGTATGAATCTGCTTGTGTATTGTCGAATTGCATTCACTTTGAGACTCGAAAAGGTTTTGGTTTTTCCCAATTATGTTGAGCGTATTTTTTGGATGCAGTAGTCTTTGTCTAAGGTGGTGTGGTAGAAGCGATGAGTGACCGTTTGGTTCCATGCTATTCAAGACCTGTGCTATTTTCCATGCATTTGTGTCAGATGACGGTCTGCATAGTGGGCAGTGGTTGTATAGGACAGGGTTTTTCTTGAATAGACAGATATTACTCGTTTAGGCTGTTGAGCGATTGGAACTGTGGAGATCTGTGGGTGTGATACGGAAGGATCTTAAAGAGCTCTTTGAGCGATAGTTGAGATTTTGTTTGGAGCAGCAGTTCTGGTGCAGGTATATAGGCGTTTTCAGTATATGCCATTAGCATGGGTATCCGATGACAAATACGAAATGTTTATGGCGAACGTATGGCATGCGGAGAAATTGTGCTGGGTAGGAAAAGCAACATGCTCAAAATTTCTACACTTGCGCTTCTTATATTTCCGGTTTTCCATTGCACAACACGGTTCCTTCGGTTGCAGTTTTGTACGCAAAGACGTTACTGAATCTGATTTCTGCAATAGGAGTTTGATTAATTTTCTTTTACCCTGATATTTATTCTCCATTCCAGCCGTTCATTTATAGACCTCATTGCCACTTTCACACGTCAGCCTATCGATTATATCTTCTCATTCACCCTTCCTTCTTTCATTCTGATCCACCATTCAGGTTGATCTCAATCTTTTCAAAACCTGCATCGCTACTGATTGACTACATCGATTCCCTGTAGTCACTGCAACACCCATAAATGTATACCAAGCGTGGAGTGTTCTCTGCGAACGCTCAGACGGCCTTCGCTATCACAGTTAATCTCGATGCTTTCTCCAACGAACATCCACCATCAGCAGCCCTCCCAAACCATATTCTCTACAAGGGGGAAAGTGCAGGTCAGGTGACGAGCACCTAATCAGCATCTACTAGGCATCTGAGCATCCACTCAGCACCTGCGCACCTAGCCAGCACCTATCATCAGTTTTAGATGCTCGGATGCCTGCACTTTCCCCCTTAATTCTCTAACGTTTTGCTCAATTTCGAAAAAAATGTCTTTTTCACGCTAAACATCGACCCACCCTCCATTGTCAACATCCATCCTCAACCACCTTCCCAAACCATGTTTTATCAAGTTTTGAACAATTCCAAAAAAATAGCCATTTGACCTTTGACCTGCGCCAGACACAAACAAATAAACGAATTTCCGTTTTTTGACCACTTTTTTTCGACATGACCCTCCTTACAGTCGAGGGAATAAATTTATTTCTTCACTAAAATTCAATAAAATAAAATAAAAAGAAAGTTTTTATTTCAAATATCAATGCAAACATTTGTCTTTTTCTTCTGTTTAATAAAATTGATTGAAGAAATTTCATTGAGAAAATTCGAATAATATTTATTGATAAATCATAATATTTCGAAAATTGTTTTGTAATTTCATTTAAATTTGTTATAGTTAATGATTGATTTATTGATAATGATGAATTATAATAAAAAGAAAATGAACTTGAAACTAAAAAAAACATAGAATTATAAGAAAATTTTCAAAGAAAATCAGTTTTTCTTACTTGGATTATCAGAAACTTCATTTTCAATTTTCTCTTTTTCATTTCTCGTCATAAGATAAATAAATGATATAATAATCATTGAAATTAATCCAATTATCCACAAATAAAATAGAAATCGAAAGAATTTTTTCAAATATTTCCTAAGACAAAAGAAGAAAAGTTTCAAAGAACGAAAAATTGAATTAATTTTTTCAAAATACTTATTTGAATATTTCAAAATAAATCGTTTTATATTTTTATTACACATAATAACTATCGAAATCAATGTTTTTTTTATTATTCAACGAATATTATATTTTACCTCGTTCGTTTTAATATATTTACTATCGATAGTTATACTCCTCCGTATTTATCTAAAAATAACATTTGATTTATTTATTCAACCGTAACATGATTTTTCTTCTTAGTTCATATATTTTTATAATTTATAAATATAATTGATCGAATAGATATCGATGTTAAGATAATATTTGTGAATAATTTAAGTTAAAAATAATTAAATGAAAAAAATTCATATTAATCATTCAAAGAATTGTTAACAAAATTACAAAGAAAAAAGATGACGAGAGAACATATTTGAATGTTTACGACCTTTAAATGAGATTAGAAAAATATCCAAAGAATTCGTTTTTTTAAGTCTATATTTTAGAGTTATAACTATTTTAGTGAGATTTCAGTCTTGAGCTTGACATGAATCAACAAATCAAATAATGTTATTTTGAGATGAAATTACGCCATCAGATAACTATAGTCATGATTACAATACTCTGGATATTTCAGTGCGAAACATTGTTTTTTAGTATGAAATATTGAATTCGAATAATTAATTGATCTTGTGAAACACGATCTGAAAGAGAGTGTTTAAGGACAAGAACGTGGACCCACCTGTCCCTCCCCACCCACAGACGTTACAGACACACGCAATGATCACATGTTGATGGTGCGAACGTGTGAGGGTGGCTTATTTAGACATCGAGCTTCAGCACACTCAAGATTGTGAAGAAATATAAAGATTTAAAGAAAAACACAGGATTTATTATGAATAAAAGAAATTCTTGAATATAAATGAAAAAAAGACGTATTGATCACGCATTGATTGTGAGAAGTTCACAACTGGCGAAAGGCGTACCACTCCAATCTTTCTGTCCTGCTATAACAAGAACTGTTGTTGGTAATGACGAGGAACAATTACTAAAAACAACGGATGTGTGACGAAAACGAGCAATGTTCATGTCTGCTACTGAACGCCATGTATTAAAGCGAAAATCATAAATTTCAGCCGAACGATACATTACCCCGTTACCAAGCATTCCACCGCTTAGAAGAACTGATCCGGATGGTAATAAAGTTGCAGTAGGTGTAATTCGTCCTTGTGTAATATTTGCTGCAGACCTAAATAATTTTGTTGTTGGATCAAACAAATAATTTGCAATGGTATCTTGACCACCGCCAGCAATTAAAAATTGTCCATTGGGAAGTAATGTAACTGTATGATCTGATCTATAGCCTAGTGGTATTGTGTTTAAACTTCGAGTCCATTTTAATGTTGATACATCAAACATTTCTGCTGAGTTATCACCACCACCACCTATGGCTACAACCATATTCATTGATAATAAGTATTCTGCTGAAAAATATACTCTTGCATTAATCATTGGCGTAGTCGTTGTCCACTTATTGGAAACAAAATCATATAATTCACATGATTGCAAAAACGTAGTCTGACTGCTATCTCCTCCATATCCACCCATGATTAAAATTTTATTCATTGGGGATGGCAAATAGACTGCTTGATGTCCATATCGACCGGAATTCATATTACTTACAGATGTCCAAGTATTACTTACAGGATTGTAAATTTCAGCAGTTTTGATAGCTGCATTGTAATAATAACCACCTGTAACAAACAATCGACCATCTGGCAAAAGAGTGGCACTGTGATACGATCGAGCATTAAGCATTGATGGACCTCGATTCCATGTTCGTGTTGTTGAATTGTAAAACTCTACTATATTACCACCCGCATTACCTCCTAAAGTGATCACGCGTCCATCAGGAAGAAGAGTTGACGTATGTCCAGTACCACCTACTGCAAGTGATGCTGTTTCTACCCAGCGACCAACATCGGACGCAGCTACGAATAAATACACTTAATGTAAATTTTCTATACATTTAAATTACTTACTATTCGTAGTTGTTGAAGTGGGTGCTGAATAGACAGTTCCAACAAGAATAATATTAATACATATAGAGAAAATAGAAAGATTCGTCATATTGATCGATGTGTCTTCTAAATCACTGTGATCATTCTTTGATTTGCTGTTACTTATATACTATATGATACTCGTGCGTCATCAAAATTTTGATTGATAAGTAATTACCAATCAATCTTATGTTTTTTACAGCACATATATGTGGATGATTATGTAATTACTCATACAATAAGATTCGAAGTCCGAAAATTATGGATTTCTTACCATATTCAATTCAATTAAAATATAGGTAAAAAGCCCACGTAATCATAATCATTAGTAATAGCGATGTGAATCATAAAAGGAAGTAAATCTGAGTAGGAGTGTTTACAAACATAAAATCTTTTGAATATTTTCTTTTATTGACCATCTATGTTAATTATGTATGATCTTAGTCAAATTTCTGTAATTAATATCAAAATGTATATGAGATGATATATTTTTATATTCAATACTCTTCGATTTCACTCAATTTCAAGATGAAATGAAAATCAACCGATAATTTAACAAAATATTTCGATATAAATATTGTACATAAAGATGAAATATATTATTAAAAACCAAATCTTTATTTACTAATTCAAAATGATTATTTTCTTATCAATACAGTTTCAACCAAGTCGTATTGAAACACTTCTATAACTAAATTCCAATCAATATAATTATCCGAATCTAATTTATTCAATCAAATCGGTTTTTTCTTATATAAACTAATTCCTAATCTCTTTAAGAAATTCACCCAAATTAGATATATTTATGTGCAATTGCAAGAAATGCAGGAATGTGGTACTTTTGGAAATAGGATGACTGCTCACACGTAATGACGATTTCATTTGAAGACGACATAGTAAATCGATATTTTATCTACGTATAGCTTTGTTTTACATCTTATAAAAGAATGATTCACGAGTATACTATAATAATATATCATCACAATGATAGTCTCGTTGGAATTTATCAATACTGGTACTAGGAGTAAAAATACTAAGTGATAAATGTCCTTTCACTCGCATTTGTAATTTCTAATCAAATTTAAGTCTTCCTATTAAAATCCACATTGGTATTATCATTACCGTCATCATTACTCGAACACTTAGCATCGTTGAATTCAATTGAGTGATGAGTCATTATTTTCTTTGATTCGAATCTATGACATTTGGACATAACAGCAAATCCGAGAGTAAGCCACGTTATATTGAGAAATCATAAAATTTTATAATTGTGATCATATAGTCAATGCTGCTTTTGGCACACGAGCACATTTTTTCATGTTTTGACGGATGTTCACAATTTTGGAAAACAAAATGCACTACTAAACAATCGATATTGTGCAATATCCGATGATTCATCTCGTAATCTTATTCACTTGAAGTCAAGTCACGATATTTGTGAATAAAACTTTACTTCTAAAGATATCGTCACAGAGAAACGGAAAATTTGTCATTTTGATTTTACTGTTCTTTTATTCGAAAAAAACCTTTCCAAGAAGTGAATGGGTTCTCGTAGATTCACCCATCATTCAAATACATTCTGTTACCAATTCGTCATCATCGTGAGTTCAGGAGAGACTCATACATATTTTGCTCTCGTAATCTACATGGCTTTAGTGAAATCTCAGCCACTCTCAAAGGAGCGCTACTTTCGATCACTCGAGCAAAGATCGAACACGTATTGAAATATTCGGTATTGTATTAAGTATATCCAGTCGCTGGATTCCGAATAATTAACATGAAATATCAAGACTTCAACAATCCTCGTTATCGAAGTTCTCAGTATATTTAGTGACGATAAATGACTCTTATTCAGAATCTGATCTTAGAAAAAAAACAACTTCGCATATTTTTCATGCCACATAAATAAATCCATAGCTATCGAAAATGTAAGTATCAAGTTTAATAAATAAAACAAAGAACAGAATATTTTTTCTCTGATATATACACCTTTTTAAGGAGAAAAGAAAACAACGATTTATTTTCTCATTTTTGTTTCTTCATCTGTCTATATTAAATGGGACATAAGGCGACCAGTTTATAATGTGATAATTATTGATTGAAATTGATTTGTTTTATTTCTGGTTCGAAAACCAATTAGTCCATCAGTAGGTTTACTTGTATTTGCAAACGAAGTAGTTTTATTTGTATGTCCAACTGATGATACATTACCTTTTTCATATAGAATAAATCAATTTTCTTCTTTCATAATTTGAAAAAGCAGTAAAGCAAAGGAAAAATAAACTCTTAGTGATATACTTATTACACACAAAATAATTTGAATAATTCACAATAGAATTATAAGTATTTCGATTAGATATGAATAAGAAGTAAGTTAAAGCAGAAATTTGTCAAATGAATGTGCTTTTCGTCTAAACAAGAATTTTCCTTCATTTACATTAACAACAATTCTTGTTTCAATTATCCAAGACTAACTCAAATTATATGTAAGAGATGAATGGATCTAACGCGATATGATTATTGCACTCAATAGAGAGTTTGACATATGGAAAAACAATTGGAATTGGCTGAAGTAAAAGATCGACTTTATTTAATTTATAATTATACATGGCATAAAATGAATATACATCTCTTTTCTCTTTAAATGTTAGTTTCCAAAAAGTGTATATTTGCATAATCCATCATTTATTCATTCATCTGAGGAATTTCATTCCTCATTAAACAATGATACTTTAAGCATATCATTCTGTTAAATCGTTTGTTAGTTCAATTTTGTATTCTCTAATGTACCACAATGTTATTCAATTTTAGGTTTTACCAATCTCGATTGCATGACATCAGCTACTGTTTATCTCAAGTATGTACGGTCGCCCATGGAAAGATTGTATTGACATCTGATTATCCAAATAACAAAAATAAACGTAAGAGAGCTATGTTGTCTATTAGCAACTCTCCCTTTGGGTAAAAAAGAAATTAACTTTGACAACAACTTCTATTCTAAAACAGTTAACGATAAAATACGACTAACTCGCTGCATATATTCCAGTATGAATGTTTTTCGTATAAATATGTAGTGCATTTGCATATGTATCATTTCATTTGATACTTTGTTCTAAATGAACCAGTAAAACAAAACAAAGATCGAAACGACAAAATATATTAATAAGAGAGAACTCAAAACTGCGACCACTTAAATAGTCTCAAAACACAATAGGACTTCTAAAGATACAAAATATTAAAAAATCTGTCAGCAATAACAAATAAATAGATGACGACCTTGAATATGACTTCGTGGACTCTTATAATCATAACTGCTTTGCTATATGAAGTGCAATGCATAGAATAACAAGCAAAAACGATTATCATCATATATTCTAAATGCCAGTCAAAGTAATTGTTTAGAGAACTAATATATTGCACGACGATGAATATTTTTNTTTTTCTCATAAAATTTGACCAAAAGGTTTTTGGGGTCGAGGAAAACGAATCTGATGTTAGTTTTTTAAAATCTTAGAAAAAACTTTTTTTTTTCAGACAAAGGACCATTTTTTTATGAAAAAAATTGTTTTTTACAAAAAATCATCAAAGACTTTTTTTAGGTCGAGGAAGTCGAATCTAATTTTAGTTTTTTAAAATTTTCGTAAGGATCAATTTTTCTCAAACAAAGAAATGATGTTTTTACAAAAAAAATTTCTTTACTAAAATTCAGCGAAGCGTTTGTGGAGTCAAGCAACTCGAGTTTCGTGGTATGTTTTGAGAATAAAAAAAATAGTTTCCTGAAACAGAGGTACCGGTTTTCGGAAAAAATATAGAACCATCTGATACTGGGTATAGGCAAGCGTATAAGTATGATAAATAAAATGTTGTGTTCAATATCTGGTGTTGTAATAATTAGTAACTAACTTTCATAAACGTAGTTTGAAGTAAAGTAGCAGCTGTTCATATATTGTGTGATCAAGACCAATACCGACCAGATTACCTCCGACCATGGAGAGGAATGTGTAAAGACATAATAGAATGTGTAAAGACTAGACTGGGAAAACTGGAACCCGGTGGCGCCACAATCAACTCCTTTTCTATAGATACTAGCGCTAACAGAGTCCTATTGGCCCATGCCTAACAAAGCCGTATAGTAAAATGTGTAAAGACAGAGTAGATGTCGTGCTCTATGTATTCTGCAGATAAATCGCTTATTATAAGCCTACAAGCAACCGACAGATTTATACGGTAAGTCACCCGCCGAATTTACTCCGCCAACGTTCTTCTCTACGGTACAATCATACAACATCGATCTTCATATTATTTGGGCTCGTCATTATTCTCTACTATATATTCTCAACCACGTCCCTTCACCTCTACTTTCGCCGATCGTCATTATTCTCTACTATATATGTAGCCGCGCCGCTGCTGTGTTAACGCTCGCAACTCGTCGTTCAATATATTAAACGTTATACAAGACGTTAGTCGATACTCAACTATTCAAATATATATATTTTTAGTAAACGTAGGTGCAACTGATGCATTGTGGAAACTGACCCTTTTAAGGGATTTTTTTCTATATATATATATATAAATACTACACAGTGAATCTTGCACTACTTTCAAGATGATCCATCATGTTTCCTAGCTTGACGAATTAGAGCATAAATGAGCTAAGCAAATTATTTTGTTGTGCAACTAAGCATGAATATATATATTGTAAGCAAGCGTCAATGTCTACAATTCTAATTATTGAAATTTCAGATTTTAATATTTAATTTCTATTTGTAAAAATTGAATAGACTGAAACTACAGCTATGACTACTAAGAAACAAAACGTAAATATCTTTTACAAAATCTTAAATAATCTATTGAAGCAAATTTAGACTCCTGAAAAGGTTACTACGAAGAATAACGAAGAAACGTCGATACGAATGCCGCAATTCACACCACCATCAAATCGGAAAGAAATTCCAACGAGTAGAAGGTCTTCCTCCGCCGATATAAGAAAAGAAAAGGATGCAGAGAGAAAAAGACGTCGGCGAGCCAATGAAACTTCAGAGGAAAGAGGCATACGAAACGAAAAAATGCGTCTTAACACCCGTAGAAAGCGTAGTTTGGAGAGTAGTAATGCATCATTAGAACGCTTAAATAAACAGCAAATAATTGACAAGACGCGTAGAAGTAATGAAACACCTGAAGAACATCGAGCTCGACTCGATCAACAACAAGCAATTGATACGACACGAAGAAATACTGAAACTGCTGAAGAACATCAAGCTCGACTCGATCAACAACAAGCAATCGATACGACACGACGAAGTAATGAAACAGCTGAAGAACATCGAGCTCGACTCGATCAACAACAAGCAATTGATACGACACGACGAAGATACGAAACAGCTGAAGAGAGGGCCGGGCGCATTAGAAGTATTAGTCGGCGTCGTACAAAACGTGTGATGGAGGCAAGAAATAATCCACCTGTGAAAATATGGCCAGCGGCTATATCTCAGAAAGTTAAAGAAAACTGTCTCAGAGAGTTCAACAAGAGAATGTCGATGGATAGTCTACGCGAACAAGTATGCGTTGTGTGCAATTCACGACACAATGAAAAGAAAATGCATAATCTACTGCTATCTGATATTAATGCTGCACTTCTTAAGCCTAATCGGAATCTTCATGAAATAATTCCTGAAATTCGATCGGTATACTCACAACATACGGAATTTGACGAAGAAGAGACATTTGTCGAAAATCCAGGTGAGTCACAACATTCTCTACATTCCTCTATAGACCTCTCTTTTCCAGACTTTCACGAAAAATCGAACCTAAGCAATTCCTCGTATCTCATATCAGATGGTCGACTTTTATACCGCGATGGTTTGCTACAACAGGGAGGTCACTCTGATGCTGACTGTCGAATGTGTCATGAATGTTGGCTGGCTATATCAAAGGGAAAAATTTCAAAGTTTTCACCTGCTAATGGTATGTGGATCGGTGATGTACCCAATCAATTGAAAGGGCTCACTATTCCTGAACAAAAGTTGATATCTCTGTATCGTCACAACAGTTGCATCATCAAACTACATTCCCCATGGCACTCAGCCAATACAGCTCAGCCGGCTCTCAAAGGAAACTGTATCACTTTTCCCCAAAATCTTTCGAACATTGCCACCAGTCTTCCTTTATCTCCAAATGAACTTTCTGCATCAATCAAAATTATTTTCATCGGATCTTCTAAGCCAGCTCGTCATCACCTTCGTAAAATTCTGTCCGTTAGACGAAAACGGGTTCTCGATGCCCTTATTTGGCTCAAAGAGAATAATATATTGTATAGTCATATATCTCTCGACAAGCATATTATTGCTAGTCTTCCAGATGACGACGTTCCAGAATCCATTTGGGAAACACTCGATTATATATTAGATGATAAGAATGCTCTTGCTGAAAGAGAGGGATATACCGAAGATCCTCTCACTAGTGAGCAAGCTGTGTCAGAGCAAACTACAACTGACTTTATTCCTATAAATCCAAGCGGTGTTCTGGATGTTAACGGTGCATCTGTATCAGTAGAGGATATTAATGAGCAAATGCTTCGAAAACTTCAAATCGATGCAAACAAGCAACCTGTCAACTCGTCTCATAATAATACTGTATGTGTGATCTTTCTATTTTCATTTTTTTATATATTTCTATACTTAGAATGATGAACTTGTTCATATGATTCCAAGAGGAAAAGCACCTACCAATGAATATAACAATCCAACCTTATTGCTTGGTCTGTACCCAACACTCTTTCCTTATGGAACAGGAGCGTTTGAAGATGCTTCTCGACTGGTCAAAATCTCATTCAAGAAACAAATTCAGTACCTACTTTCGTATAATGATCGCCGTTTTGAAGAACATCACTCTTTTATATTTATTGTCTTCAATATGTTACAACGACGAGAAGCCTGTCTTCATGCTCGATTAATGACGTCAAAACCATATTTTAGCAAGACAGCTGAACAAATTGTCTCGCTGAATGCCGACGATATCAAGCAAGTGCTAAATGGTTTTGAAAAAAATGAAATTAATAGATCAAGTCGTAATCCACAAGTCAATGCACTTTTAAGTCAAGTTAAAGCAGTCGGAGGAAAAGTAATGGGCTCAGCGCAATCTCGATCTATGCTGCGCAATCAAATTCATGGTATAATTTTTAACCAAGGCTTGCCAAGCATCTTTCTTACCATCAATCCGGCGGATATTAACAGTCGTGTAGCTCTCTACNCTCGAAGACGACTTCATATGTCACTAAATTATACATATTCGGATTCAGCGCATCAAACTGCATCATATCACATAAAAAATTCAACAAAAAAAAATTTGCTCCAGTTTTGCTTGTCGCCAACCTTACTAAGGAACAAAAGGTAAATATCTTTCGCAAAATTTTGAATAATCTATTGATAAAAATGCAGGGTCCTGAAAAACTTATTACAAAGAATAATGAAGAAACGTCCGTACGAATGCCCGAATTTACGCCGCCATCGAATCGAAGAGAAATTCCAACGAGTACAAGGTCTTCCTCCACCGCTACAAGAAAAGAAAAAGACACAGAGAGAAAAAGACTTCAGTGAGCCATTGAAACTGAAGAGGAAAGAGAGAAACGGATTGAAAAAATGCGCCTCAATGCTCGTAGAAAGCGGAGTCTGGAGAGTACTAATGCATCATTGGATCGCTTAAATAAACAGCAAATAATTGATGAGACACGAAGAAATAACGAGACACCTGAACAACATCGAGCTCGACTGGATCAACAGCAGGTGATCGATAGCATCCGCAGAGACAATGAAACGACTGAAGAGAGAACGGCGCGCATTAGGAGTATTAATCGAGGTCGTGCAAAACGTGTGATGGAGGTAAGAAATAATCCACCTACAAAAATTTGCCCAGCTGCTATACCTCAAAAAGTTAAAGAGCAATGTCTCAGTAATTTTTACAAAAGGATGTCAATGGACAGTCTTCAGGAGCAAGTGTATGTCACGTGCAATGCTAGATATAATGAAAAAACGATACATAATATGTTGTTGTCTGATATTAATAATAGTCTTCTCGTGCCTCATAGTAGTCTTCAGGATATTTTTGCTGCTTCATCAGCACATTCTCAACGCACAGATTTCAATCGACAAAAAAACTTTGCAGACAATACAGGTGGGTTCTAGACGGATATAATTTTTCTTAAAGATTGTTTTTCTTCAGCAGATCAAGCAATACCAAATGCAAACAGTTCTAGTTACATTATTTCAAATAACCGACTATTATACCGTGAAGGTTTATTGACACACAGAAGTCAATCGAATGTCGATTGTCGGATGTGTCATCAATGTTGGTTAGCTATCTTAAAGGGAAAATTTTCAAAATTTTCGCCTGCTAATGGCATGTGGATAGGCGATGTACCCGATCAATTGAAAGGACTCACGATTCCTGAGCAGAAGTTGATTTCTCTTTATCGACACAACAGTTGTATCATTAAACTACATTCTCCATGGCACTCAGCCAATACAGCTCAGCCGGCCCTCAAAGGAAACTGCATTACTTTTCCTCAGAATCTCTCAAGCATTGCTGTTAGTCTTCCTTTATCGCCAAATGAACTTTCTGCATCGACCAAAATCATATTTATCGGATCTTCTAGACCATCTTGGCATCATCTTCGCAAAGTTCTGACTGTTAGAAGACAAAGAGTTCTTGATACTCTTGTCTGGCTAAAAAATAATAATAAATTGTACGGTCATATATCTGTTGACAAACATATCATTGCAACTCTTCCAGATGACGATGTCCCTGAATCTATTTCGGAAACACTCGACTATATATTATATGATAAAAATGTTCATAGCGAAAGAGAAGGATACACCGAAGATCCTTTGATTAGTGATCAGGCTATGTCTGAGAAATCCACATCCGATTTCATACCTATAAACCCAAGTGGTGTTTTGGATGTTAACGGTGCATCTGTATCCGCAGAGGATATTAATGAGCAGATGCTTCGTAAACTTCAAATCGATGCAAACAAGCAATCTGTCAACTCACTTCAGGATAATACTGTATGTGTGATCTTTCTATTTTCATTTTTTAAATATTTTTCTATACTTAGAATGATGAACTTGTTCATATGATTCCAAGAGGAAGTGCACCCATCAATGAATATAACAATCCAACCTTATTGCTTGGTCTATACCCAACACTTTTTCCTTATGGAACAGGAGCTTTCGAAGATACGTCTCGGCCAGTCAAAATCTCATCCAACAAGCAAATTCAATACCTACTTTCGTATAATGATCGCCGTTTTGAAGAACATCACTCTTTTATATTTATTGTCTTCAATATGTTACAACGACGAGAAGCTTGCCTTCATGCTAGATTAATGACATCAACACCATTTTTTAGCAAGACAGTCGAGCAGATTGTCTCGCTAAATGTCGATGACATCAAGCAAGTGTTAAATGGTGTCGAAAAAAATAAAATCAATACATCAAGTCGTAACCCGCAAGTCAATGCACTTTTGAGTCAAGTGAAAGCAGTCGGAGGAAAAGTAATGGGCTCAGCACAATCTCGATCTATGCTGCGCAATCAAATTCATGGTATACTTTTTAACCAAGGCTTGCCAAGTGTCTTTCTTACCATCAATCCTGCGGATATTAACAGTCGTGTAGCTCTCTACTTTGCAGGAGTTAATCTTGATTTAGATGCGATCATTCCAAATAATCTCCCATCAACCCACCAAAGGGTTGAAATCATTACATCACATCCTGTAGCAACAGCTAAAGTTTTTCATCACCTCATTACAAGCATTCTCGAAGCTATGATTTCAGGTGAAGGAGTTTTAGGACCTGTCAAGGGATATTTTGGTACAGTAGAAAATCAAGGATGTGACTCATTACATTTGCACATGCTCATTTGGCTTGATCATAAATATTCGCCTGCTCAACTTCGGGAAAAAATAAAAGATGAACAATTCCGTAATAATCTTAGAGACTATCTCGAAGACATCATTAGCGAAGATTTAGATCATTTGTGATATATGTTTGTTTCTTTTTAAAAATACCGAATGAAATATAGTTGTACGAAAGTAGATTTACTTGAAAATTAGTTATTGTAGTGCTCTCTGTTTATTTCATTTTATTATTTGTTTATTTTCGCGAATTGTTCAATATTAAAACGCATGTACCGGGCGTACCAATAGTTTTGCGACATATGTTAATTGGCTGGTATCCTGAGTTGAGAAAATGATCAAATTCGGATTTTTCTTTTAAATGATAGAACAAGGAGAGTTGTACAAAAAACTCATAAGAGAACCTTTATTCTCTGATTCGAACAATTTTCTCGTGGAAATTATTAAGTGCCTATGCGAAACTCCGATGTCCCATAATAATCGGATGAATATAAATATATTGCAGCCACTTTTGGTTCTTTTTCTGAGTTTGTACACACAATTAGTGTGGAGCTTGTGATGGCGTATCCTTCAGAAAAAAATGATTTATTATTATTCGTTCGAGTCGATAGAAATAGAAAACTAACAAACTCATAATAAATGAGACGATATAGGTCAATTGTCCATCTTGTGTTTAAAAAAACATAGATGTATAAATTTCGATCAGTTTGTTTTGACTTATTTTGTAGTTCCTTACATGGCGCATCTTATACAAATAAAATGTATATCCTATCGTTTTTAGAAACTATGATAGATTGAAAATAAAAGTAAAATATCGCAAAAAAACAGGACCACCTATTGTAGACTTTCTGGTTTTGAGAATGGATAGACCACTGAAAGCTGTTATTTGCAATTTCTTGCTATAGGTCTGAGAAAGCTTTGCATGGCGCAACTCGTAAAAGACGAATTAGGTACNAAGGCTTGCCTTCATGCTCGATTCATGACATCAAAACCATTTTTTAGCAAGACAGCCGAGCAGATTGTCTCGCTAAATGCCGATGACATCAAGCAAGTGTTAAATGGTTTTGAAAAAAATAAAATTAATACATCAAGCCGTAACCCACAAGTCGATGCACTTTTGAGTCAAGTGAAAGTAGTCGGAGGAAAAGTAATGGGCTCAGCACAATCTCGATCTATGCTGCGCAATCAAATTCATGGTATAATTTTTAACCAAGGCTTGCCAAGCATCTTTCTTACCATCAATCCTGCGGACATTAACAGTCGTGTAGCTCTCTACTTTGCAGGAGTTGATCTTGATTTAGATGCAATCATTCCAAACAATCTCCCATCTACTTATCAAAGGGCTGAAATTATTGCATCACATCCTGTAGCAACAGCCAAGTTTTTTAATCGGCTCATTACAACCATTCTCGAAACTATGATTTCGGGTGAAGCAGTTTTAGGACCTGTCAAGGGATACTTTGGTACAGTAGAAAGCCAGGGACGTGGCTCATTACATTTGCATATGCTCATTTGGCTTGATCATAAATACTCGCCTGCTCGACTTCGGGAAAACATAAAAGATGAACAATTTCGTAATAGCCTTAAAGACTACCTCGAAGACATTATTAGCGAAGATTTAGACCATTTGTAACATATGTTTGTTTCTTTTTAAAAATATCGAATTAAATATAGTCGGACAAAAGTAGATTTAATTGAAAATTAGTTATTGTCGTGTTCTCTATTTATTTCATTTTATTATTTGTTTTTTCTTCGCGAATTAATCAATATTAAAACACGTGTATGTCAAGATTACATTTATTGTTTTTTTTGTAGATAATTCATACATTACTATGTCACATAGATTAACGACAACAGAAAATGTGGATACTATTGGAGCAGGTAAGAGACAATTTGTCCAATATATAAGTTAAAATTTTTGTATTTAGCAAACATTTTAATCGACAAGCTATTTGCATCATTACTTCGAGCTCCTGATCCATCTTGGGCGAACTTTGTAGAGAAAATGAAAGAAGACATTCGACTGCTAGTCTGCGAAGCGAATACACACAGGCACACATCAACTTGCTATAAATACTCGAAGAATGCCTTGCTAAAAATATGTAGAATGCGTATGCCTCGGGAAATATTCCTAATAACAACAATTGATCCAGACTCAGGCGAGATACGAATGCGTCGTTCACATCCGATGATCAACAACTTTAATCAATTTATCATATGTGCATGCCGTTGTAACATGGACATCAAATTTATCTGGTCGGGCACGGATGCAAAAGCGCTCGTGTATTATTGTACCGACTATATTACAAAGACAAATTTATCCTTCCATGATACATTTTCTCTTATGCAGAAGGCCGTTCAACCAAACGATAACAACAACATAACTGAAAGTTCTGTCGACAAAGCTCGAAAGCTTGTCTTACGATGCTACAATTCTCTTGCTTCACAGCAAGAACTTTCTGGCGTTCAAGTAGCTACTTATCTACTGGATTACGGCGATCATTACACCAGTTATGAATTTGCTAATATATTTCTCATTGCTGTCGAACGCCACCTTCAAAACGAGCTTGAAGAAAGTAGAGCTTCTCTCGCTTCAGCTTCTACAACTACACATGCGACGAATAATAATCCAATCAACTTTATCGAGAATGAAGAAGAATATGATGCCTCTACGACAGAAGAACAGTTCTCAATTGAACAAACTAGTGATACTCAAAAAGTAGTTCTCGTCAATCTGAGAATCGACTACCAATGTCGTTCCCCTGAACTAGAGTCAGTTTGTTTATACGACTTCGTTAGCTTCTTTCATCGTAAGCCATTCACTGATAAGGATCGAAATATGACCGAACAACAATTCACAAATGCTGAAGATATTCGGCTAAATCCAGGTCGTCCACGCCAAGAGAGATATACATTTATGAGGGAACATCCACAAGCAATTTCTCATGGCATCATTAAACGTCTTAACCCTGTTACCCCTGTACTTCTTGGTCCACAGATTCCTCGTAGAGACAGAGAAGAAACTCAAGAACGATATAGTCGAGCAATAGCTACTCTCTTTATTCCATGGAGAAGTGCTAAAGATCTTTGTGCTGCCAATCAGAGTTGGCGCGAAGCACTTTCCTTTCGGCAAGAAAGTATTTCAACAGAATCAAAACAGATTATCGAAAATATTCAACTCTTGCATGAGTGCAAAAAAGATCGTGATGCACATTTACAACAAGTTATTGCAAATGTTCAAGCTAGTGACGAAATAGATCCTCGTCTTTTTCCTCGAAACATGCGTATAGACGACAGTGACGAAGATGATGATTTAGATCAAAATGAAAATTATTTGAATCTACTCGATAACCTAGCAGATAATAATCCAACGTCTGGTATCAGTCATCTTCCTGAAAAAGAGCAACTTTATCAAGATGAAGCACTTCGCACCCTTCATGGAGTTGGGCGATTTGCCAATTGTACCAGTAAGTATCTGCTTTTGATGATGGTAATTCTACATATGTAAAAATATTTTTCTGATTAGGACGTGATCAACCGTCTATGGTATCCACTTCTCTGTCGCATTTTTCTGTCAAAACTCGGCATTCAGCACAGCAAAATGCTGAATGGCAAGCTGCCATAAAATCTGATGCTCTTCGAAGACGACAACAAAGTATCGTAGAGGATACTCCTTTATCACCAAATCATACTTCTAACCAACTCGTCTCGACTACTACTACTAGCTGTGTTGGAGGAAGTCCAAACCAAATGAGTGATCGAATTCAATCTGTTACAACGGATGCATCAACGATTCCAACTCGTCGCCAAGTTTGTGAGATGTTCACACTCAATGATGAACAAGCACGAGCTTTTTACATCGTCTGCAGACATGCTGATGGAGAAAGTCATCTAAAGATAGGTAAGAGAAGTAATATCTTTTGCCATTTCTCTATAAAATAGTTCCTATTTCAGGCAACAAACAACAGCAATTGATCATGTGCGTACCAGGATCTGGAGGAACAGGAAAATCTCGTCTCATCGAGGCGATCACTTATTATTTCGTTGAAACCCAACGAAAGCAGAAACTTCGAAAGCTTGGGCCCACAGCAGTATCAGCCTCACTCATCGGAGGCCATACAATTCATTCTTTCTTAGGATACTTACGTAGTACTAAACGCCAAAAGAAGACGTCAAAACCAGGCTCATCGAATATTGAAAACGATTGGAAACATGTGGATTATCTGATTATCGACGAAATTTCTATGGTTGGCCTTCGATTATTAGCTCAATTAAATGAGCTACTCACTAGTGGAAAGCGAGCACCACCTGAGGTACCTTTTGGTGGTATTAACATTATTCTTCTTGGCGATTATATACAATATATGCCAGTTCTCGACAAACCTCTATATTCAAATCTAGAGCGTGGCTCGTCTTCGCGTTTATCGACAGAAACTGATATTCAGTATGGAGTTGGACGATCATTGGTCCTACAAATCAATACAGTCACGAAATTGTCACAGCAGATGAGAACTGAAGATCAAAAATACTTGACTCTTCTCAACCATCTTCGTTTAGGACAAACCACACGCGATGATTTTGATTATCTATGTACACGAATTATCGGTCCAAGACAAGCTGTTCAATCATTAAGAGAGAAACCTTGGTGCGATGCACCTATACTCGTCTTTCGTAATCAGCTACGAACTGAAATAAACAATCGAGCAGCCCTCGACAAAGCCAAAGAAGCCGGTATCCCACTAGTCGTTGTTGTAGCACATGATAAAATTCGTTCAAAAATTTCCGAAGATGATGTGATATACGAACGTCTCCTCCATATACCTGACAACAAGACTGAACTTCTTCCCGGCCTTTTGCCTTTGGTACCAAACATGCCTGTACTTCTCACCGATAACATTGCGTGTGAACTAGGACTTTCGAATGGTACACAAGGAATTTTTCGAGAGCTCGTATACGAGGATCAGGAGGAGCCAGGAGGTTTTAAGATAAAGAGTGATGTATTCCCCATCAATACAATATACATACGAAAGCCATNAAAAAAATGATTTATTATTATTCGTTCGAGTCGATAGAAATAGAAAACTAACAAACTCATAATAAATGAGACGATATAGGTCAATTGTCCATCTTGTGTTTAAAAAAAACATAGATGTATAAATTTCGATCAGTTTGTTTTGACTTATTTTGTAGTTCCTTACATGGCGCATCTTATACAAATAAAATGTATATCCTATCGTTTTTAGAAACTATGATAGATTGAAAATAAAAGTAAAATATCGCAAAAAAACAGGACCACCTATTGTAGACTTTCTGGTTTTGAGAATGGATAGACCACTGAAAGCTGTTATTTGCAATTTCTTGCTATAGGTCTGAGAAAGCTTTGCATGGCGCAACTCGTAAAAGACGAATTAGGTACATATCATTTTTCAATATTAAAATACATACAAAATTTTAAAAAATGTACTAGCACTTTTATCGTGCGGGGACATCAGAGTTCCGCATAGGCATTTAAAAACTTCCACGAGCAGATTGTTCGAATCAGAGAATAAATGTTCTTTTATGAGTTTTTTGTACAACTCTCCTTGCTCTATCATTTAAAAGAAAAATCCAGATTTTATCATTTTCTCAACTCAGGAAATCAATGAAATAAAAAATGTCGCAAAACTATTGATACACCCAGTATGTGAACATTACGTTTATTGTTTTTTTTGTAGATAATTTATACATCATTATGTCACATATATTGACGACAACAGACAATTTTGATACTATGGGAGCAGGTAAGAGACAATTTGTCCAATATATAAGTTAAAATGTTTGTATTTAGCAAACATTTTAATCGACAAGCTATTTGCATCATAACTTCGAGCTTCTGACCCATCTTGGACGAACTTTGTAGAGAAAATGAAAGAAGACATTCGACTGCTAGTCTGCGAATCGAATACACACAGACATATATCAAGTTGTTACAAATATTCGAAGAATACCTTGCTAAAAATATGTAGAATGCGTATGCCTCGAGAAATATTCCTAATGACTACCATTGATCCAGAATCAGGCGAGACACGAATGCGTCGTTCACATCCGATGGTCAACAATTTCAATCAATTTATCATATGTGCATGCCGTTGCAATATGGACATCAAATTTATTTGGTCGGGCACGGATACAAAAGCACTCGTGTATTATTGTACCGGCTATATTACAAAGACAAATCTATCCTTTCATGATACATTTTCTCTTATGCGGAAGGCCGTTCAACCCAACGATAACAACAACATAACTGAAAGTTCTGTCGACGAAGCTAGAAAGCTCGTCTTACGTTGCTACAATTCTCTTGCTTCACAGCAAGGACTTTCTGGCGTTCAAGTAGGCACTTATTCCATAGATTATGGCGATCATTACACCAGTTATGAATTGGCTAATATATTTCTCATTGCTGTCGAACGCCACCTTCAAAACGAACTTGAACAAAGCAGAGCTTCTCTTGCTTCATCTTCTACAACTACACAAGTGACGACTACAGATGTAATTGGCCTTGTCGAGGGCGAAGAAGAATATGATGCCTCTGGGATAGAAAAACAGTTTTCGATTGAACAATCAAGTGATGCACAGAAAGTAGTTCTCGTCAATCTACGAACTGACTATCAATTTCGTTCCCCTGAACTGGAGTTAGTTTGTTTATACGACTTCGTTAGCTTCTTTCATCGTAAGCCATTCGCCGATAACGATCGAAATATTACCGAACATCAATTCACAAATACTGAAGATATTCGGCTAAATCCAGGTCGTCCACGCCAAGAGAGATACATATTTATGAACGAACATCCACAAGCAAATTCTCATGGTATCATTAAGCGTCTTAACCCTGTTGTTCCTGTACTCATTGGGCTACAGATTCCACGTAGAGACAGGGAAGAAACTCAGGAGTGATAAAGTCGAGCAGTAGCTACTCTCTTCATTCCATGGAGAAATGTTAAAGATCTTTGTGCTGTCAATCAGAGTTGGTGCGAAGCACTTTTCTCTCGGCAAGAAAGTATTTCAACAGAGTCAAAACAGATTATCGAAAATATTCAACTCTTGCATGAATGCAAGAAAGATCGTGATGCACATTTACAACAAGTTATTGCAAATGTTCAAGCTAGTGACGAAATAGATCCTCGTCTTTTTCCTCGAAACATGCGTGTAGACGACAATGACGAAGATGATGATGATGATTTAGATCAAAATGAAACGTATTTCGATCTCCTTGATAGCCTAGCAGATAATAATCCAACATCTGGTATCAGTCATCTTTCTGAGAAAGAGCAACTTTATCAAGATGAAGCACTTCGCCTCCTTCATGGAGTTGGACGATTTTTGAATTGTACCAGTAAGTATCTCCTTTTGATGATGGTAATTCTACATACGTAAAAATGCTTTTCGGATTAGGACGTGATCAACCATTCATAGTATCCACTTCTCTACCACATTTCTCTGTCAAAACTCGGCTTTCGGAGCAGCAAAATGCTGAATGGCAAGCTGCCATAAAATCAGATGCTCTTCGAAGACGACAACAAAGTATTGTAGAGGATGCTCCTTTATCAGCAAATCATACCTCTAATCAACTCGTCTCGACTACTACCACTAGCTGTATTGCAGAAACTCCAAACCAAATGAGTGATCGAATTGAATCTGTTACGACAGACATGCCGATGGAGAAAGTCATCTAAAGATAGGTAAGAAAAATATTATCTTTTGTCAATTCTCTATAAAACATTTCCTGTTTCAGGTGGAAAATAGCAACAATTGATTATGTGCGTACCAGGACCTGGAGGAACAGGCAAATCGCGTCTCATCGACGCAATCACTTACTATTTCGTTGAAACACAACGAAAAGAAAAACTTCGAAAGCTTGGACCTACAGCAGTGTCGGCCTCACTCATCGGAGGTCATACGATTCATTCTTTCTTAGGATACTTACGTAGTACCAAAGGCCAAAAGAAGACAACGAAACCAGGCTCATCAAATATTGAAAACGATTGGAAATATGTGGACTATCTTATTATCGACGAAATTTCGATGGTTGGACTTCGATTGTTAGCTCGATTAGATGAGCTACTCACTGTTGGAAAGCGAGCACCACCCGAAGTACCTTTTGGTGGTATTAATGTTATTCTTCTCGACGATTATATGCAATATATGCCAGTTCTCGACAAACCTTTATATTCAAATCTCGAGCGTGGTTCGTCTTCACATTTATCGACAGAAGTTGATATTCAGTATGGAGTCGGACGATCATTGGTCCTACAAATCAATACAGTCACGAAATTAACCCAGCAGATGAGAACAGAAGATCAGAAATATTTGAATTTACTCAACCATCTCCGTTTGGGAGAAACTACACGCGATCCAGGACAAGCTGTTCAATCACTAAAAGAGAGACCTTGGTGTGATGCACCTATTCTCGTCTTTCGTAATCAGCTACGAACTGAAATAAACAATCGAGCCGCCCTCGATAAAGCGAAAGAAGCCGGTATCCCACTAGTCGTTGTTGTCGCACATGATAAAATTCTTTCAAAAATTTCCGAAGGTGGCGTAATATACGAAGGTCTCCTCCATCTATCAGATAGCAAGACCGAGCTTCTACCCGATCTTTTACATTCGTACCCAACATGCTTGTACTTCTCACCGATAACATTGCGTGTGAACTAGGGCTTTCGAATGGTACACAAGGAATTTTTCGAGAGCTCGTATACGATGATCAGGAGGGGCCAGGGGATTTTAAGATAAAGAGCGATGTATTTTCCTCCAATACAATATACATACGAAAACCATTATATGCAATTGTGGAAATTAATACATCACAGGTAGAAACAAATCTTGATGGTCTTTGCCCTAAACTAATTCCTATTTCATTAATCAAAAAGCGATTCACTGTTCCTATAAAGCAACTCTTCGGACACTTACTCGATCGAGTGCAAAGTGGGAGAAAAATTCCACAAGTCATTCAAGTTACAAGAACACAACTACCAATTGTACCTGCCTTCGCTATAACTACATACAAAGCGCAAGGACTCACAATGAACAAAATCGTAGTCGATCTCCAAGTTCCGNCCCCCCCCCCCCCCCCACAGACGTTACAGACGCCGGGAAAATCCCATCACAGACGTTACAGACAGGGAGACTCTCAACTTCGTTACGTCGACCCACGTAGATATCAGCACAGATCGTGATAGGTTAATGGAAGCGCAATAAGAAGCATCACGTATTGTGACCGATGAAACGAAGATCTTTTAAAAAGCAGCGGACATCACTATTGAGAATGATATGTTATTTTCAACAGCTTAAGTTTAAATAAATAGGAATGCACAATGGGAAGTAAATTGACCATTCTATGTGTTGAAAGTTTCTCTAGTTGGATCGTGTTCCACACTTTTAATCCCGTTAGGGATTGCGCTGAAAGCTTTTTCATATAATAACTCATAATCTACTTAATTGCATTGATAATTATTTAGAATATCTGATTCTCGATTTGATATTTGGTATAAATATCTAATCTACACTAAAAATAAATTAATACATACAATAATAGCTTTAAAGTGTAATATTTGAAAGCACGATTTCTACGAGAAAGAACTGAGCGAGTCGCTAGACGAGCATTACTTGTTTGTTACTTTGAGTTATATGATTTGGTTCATCATTAATTTTATCATATTCATCTTCATCAGGAATAAAAAACATTGTAATTCAGTAGTTGCGTACGAAACCACAAAAACAATGTTTTGAAGTGCATTCTAAACATAACAAAGAATCGATGGATTTAGTAATTTACTTCTATTATATTGCAGCGAATCAGTATATGATCAAATCTGAGTACCTTATTACAGAAGCACAAATGTGAATCAGTTGATTAAGCGTAGTGTCTTCAAGTTTATAGAGAAATAGCAGAATTTTTAAGCTAAAAATATTCGGTTTGATACTCGAAGAATACTGTGAACTTGTTTTTTTTAATAGTAGTTTAAACTGCTTTACTTTAATCAGTTTAACCGAAGAAATTTTATTTGTAATTTTAACAATAAGATCTTATCTATGATATATCCTCTTCGAAAAACAGTATATGAATAAGTTTTACTAAGTCTCTTTTGTTTTTGTCCTTATTCGATGGCTAGTCTTATATCGGTTGATCTTGAGGGTGTGGGTGAGGGTGTGGATAAAAACTTTTATGATTGGAACCAATAGAGCTCGTCGGGTTCGATCTGGAGCCCGTGTTGAAATCGAGCCAGGTGGTTGTTAGACGAATGCGCCCGGGTTTTTCTACAATTTTGAGGTTTTTACGGTGAAGAAGGCACTTTTCCAAAATTTCATTTTTAGAACCGATATAACAGATCAAGCTGTACTTGCAACCATTGTTAGTTCGGTTAGAACATACACTGAAACCAATCCGCTCGAGAAAAGGTCGAATTCTGCACGAAGATGTCCTACGTTCTTAGTGAACACCTCTCAACTCTGAACAGTGAAAGCATAGAACGATACAGCTTTTATTCCTCTATCATCGTATATATAAGAAAAACTGTTTAAACCTGTTAAACGATTTCTAACTGCCACTATCAGAACTGTTGCTATACCCTAAGTATTTTATCTTACAGAAAGTATGAAAAGTGAAAAATCCATTAAAGAAATCAAATTAACCATATGATGCATTATAGCGTTAGCCGGGAAATCCAATGCATTTCGGATGCCCAGGAAATTCCTGGAAATTGAATTTCAGTATGAGGCGGTATAAGCGGTATAACATACTATTATCTCATTGAGGGTGCTGCGGAGGGTGATGACAGCTTTTTTGTTCGGTAAGTATTCGTCAGTGCACAATCGANAAATCAAATTAACCATATGATGCATTATAGCGTTAGCCGGGAAATCCAATGCATTTCGGATGCCTAGGAAATTCCTGGAAATTGAATTTCAGTATGAGGCGGTATAAGCGGTATAACATACTATTATCTCATTGAGGGTGCTGCGGAGGGTGATGACAGCTTTTTGTTCGGTAAGTATTCGTCAGTGTACAATCGAATTATTTTCTTTGTCAAACACTGGGAAGCTAAGTAGATAAAATACCGCCTATACCGCTTATACCGCCCTATATGGAAGGTATACCTAAAGATCATTTAATCCTGTTTGAAAATCTTGTAAAAATCAGTTTCACGGAAAACGCTATAACGCATCAAATAAAAAAAATAACCAATGCTAGGAACTGTATGATCGGTAAGAATTGCATGTGCAAGTGTAATCGTATCATTTGCATCAGTTCCATCTTTGAAAACCATGCCGTAAATGTAAACATCATTTTGTTCACGCATTTTTATCAAGACACCGCCGGTGGCATCTACATGAACGAAGGAATATTTTTCTTTTGTGCAATATTTTATATATCTTTGAATTTGTAATTCAGAAAATAAATGTGCACGGAATGGCAATTCACCAACCACATGAACGTACCCTTAGGAAAATGTTAAAATTAGTTCATTGAATGCTTTTACCAAATATCTGGCCAACTTACCTTTGATCTCTTCAGATGTTACATCTGCTTCACGGTATGAATAAGCGACAATTCGACAATCTGTGAATATATTTTCGTCGAATCTCATTTTCTTGTGATAATCAGCTCCTGTTTTTTTTTCATTGTTTCAATCGTTTCGCATCCTGTAAAATTACCAGCTTCAAGTTAGTTTTCATCAGCAGCTTCGACACGTTCACGAAATACTGCTAAAGGTCCCATATTATTTATTCGCTCTCCTAAATGCAAATATTTATTAAGATATCAGCTTTGAAAACATTTCCTGATTTCTTACCGACATTTAACCGTTCAACTCCACGCAGCTGACGAGTCATTGTTTCAGTTTCAGGATTATGTTTTTCAATACCTGAGATTTCCATCATAAATAATGCTGATGTATAAATATCTGGTTTGTTCTCAAGAGTTATATAATACGATCTAGTACATTCACTGCCCTTACAATTACCACGACACCAGAATGGTTTAGAATTTTTTTTTTCTTGTACCTTCTGGTAAATGTCCTCTACCGAAGTTTATGGCACAAACAATCCTTGATGCCGTAATCTTTTTATAAAGTATGTTGGTCCAACCTGGATTCATTTTCTTTTTTGATTGACTATACGCCGCCTTCCATTCAGTTGGAGTTAACATGAACGACACTTTCTGTACTGGTACACTGTGGTCATTGTTTTGTTGATTCCCATTATTACGTGTATTTGGTCGTTCAGGTATAGGTATTGATGGAACAGAAACCAATTGCGGATCTGCCATATTTATGGAAGACGTCTGATTTGTCTCATTGATATGACAGTCATTTTCATTAGTGTTACCACAAGTAATTTTTTCCTTCATCTTCTTTTCCACCCGCGTACGTATTCGACGACGATCGAAATGCCAGAGATTGTATAAAACATGACGTATTTTTTCAGTATGCTCGATTTCTAATTTTCCTATAATTTCACCCCATAAAGATCTTGGGGTGATGAATCAGCTGTTAGTCGCCATGTTTCGTCTTTAAGTTGATTCAGACGATTTCCGAGAGAAGATATTGCGACAATTAACTGTTGTTCGGAAATTAATGACCAGATGTTATTCGGCTTGTTTTTTGACTTTGGCATTGGTTATATTCGATCAATATAGCAAGAAAGTATCCTGAAGACTTTATTAAAGAGTAAAGACTTCCGAAGTAAATATAATTTCAAACGAAGTGATTTTAGAATGAATGGATTCGATTCAGAAATCAAACCTATATTTTATACTTTTCGCATTATCAATGTGAAAAGAAACATCCTGAGTAAAAATATTGTATTATCAAGAAAAACAACACTTGATAGTTAAACAAAATCTACATTGTGAAGACTATTCTTTTATGTCTTATCAATCAACAAACACCATTGATGAGATTTATTCACACGATAAACAGTAACTTATATATCAACATCTCTTGAAACAAAAACAGATCAGGTAGCATCTTCATTACACATATAACACGTTGAACGGAGTGAAGTTGATTGTTAAATATTTACACATCTCTTCAACGAAAAGACTTATCGTTTCTACGTTGAAATGATTATACATACATTGACTCACGAGATAAGAGCACTCGAGACGACTCCTAATCAATCACCAGAAAACATCAACTACCAATCTATACTTGTCGTTTAAAGCTATCTTTCCAAGTTTATTTTGAAACGCGATCGTTTCTGATATCAATCACCACTAGCATAATTTCGTAGAAAAGATCGATCAAAATTCTTGATTTCAGCATGTAACCATTGCTCACTGTTTATCAAATCAATAAACAGTCAATTTCTTACATTATTTCCATGAACTCATCGTTTGAAAAAGTGCAGCGTTCGGATGAAAACAATATCAATCTTAACGCTTTTTCTAGCCATCTTCACAAAGTAGAATTCGCTACCGTAGTCCGTATAACAAACTTTTTAATCGAACAAAATAAATTTCTATCCACAGACATTATCATAACGTAAATCAAAAGCTTTTGGTATTTATTTTTTTCTATTATCCACTTGAAATCTTCACAATCACGAACATTCATATCGGAATAAAAAAACACGTTTTCAAATATCCAATTGTTCGTTTTTATTCAAATTTTCGAAGCCAACATTCTTCCTGCTTCGCATTAATCATATTGATCAATTCCTATCATTCTAACAATTAATTTTCAAGAAAATCTGTTCACAAAATTTCTTCATCTCATTTTATCGAAAAAAATTGACGAAATTATTTTCTAACGCTAAAGATCAACACCATCGATTCTGAAAATGAATTCAGAAAAAGAAATCAATTTCGAAAAAATAATCGTTTTTTTTCAACAGATTGGACCCTATCACTCAACCAATAGAATATTTTGTTTAGATCATTCACATTCTATACATTCAACCAAGTTGACAGACAGCGCCATCTATACCACCAAACTGGTTCAATTTCTTTGTATCAGATAAAATATTGTAGATAAATAAATAATATTTCATTTTTCGAGAAAAACGATTTTTTTCAGATAAATACCAGGATAAAAAGAAATTGAGTGAAGATGACGACATTTTATTGATGAAAAGATCCCATTGGTTCAGATGAATCAACGAATGAATTTTTTTGTCAATGCATATTTGACAGGTTTCGTGATAATTAGTGTTTTTCTCAGGCATAAATGGGTCAAAACTAAAAACTGAGGTGTGAAATCGATAGAGCTCATCGAGCTCGACCTGGAACCAATGTTGGTTCACTCGAAATGATGCCGAATGCGAATCCGTCTCGAAAAAAGTGCGTTTTTGGCCCGATTTTGCATGTTTTTCTCGATTTTCGGAGGCAAAGGGACATACGATTGGTTTTTAATGATTGGAACAGATAGAGCGCGTCGAGCTTGATCTGGAACACTTGTCGCAATCCANGACTGGAACAGATAGAGCTCGTTGAGTTTGATCTGGAACAGTTGTCGAAATCGACATAGGTGGTTGTAAGACGAATCCGTCCGGGTTTTCCTATGATTTTGGGGTATTTTTAGTGTTTTTTTGTGATTTTGAGGGGTAAGGGAAGGACCTATACAATTTTTAATGATTGGAACAGATAGAGCTCGTCGAGCGTGATCTGGAACAGTTGTCAGAATCGAGATAGATGGTTGTAAGACGAATCCGCCCGGGCTTTTCTAAAATTTTGATGTTTTTTTGCGATTTTTTGGATTTTTGAGGTTGAAAGAGTGACTTTTCCCAAAATTTTATTTTTGGAACAGATAGAGCTCGTCGAGTTCTACTTGGAACAGGTGTTAGTTCGGTTGAAACACACACTGAAACGAATCGGTTCAAGAAAATCTCGAATCCTGCCCAAAGGTATGCTACGTCTGCCGTTCCCCCTTGATGACAATAATAGTATATCTAGCGCGGTGAATGGATAAAACGCTATACATATATTATAATTTAACGAGTTAAAAACACGCGGTATTGTTCGATCGTGTTTTGCTTCATGCTACGTAAAGAATTGAAAGTCAACTTCTGCAACTCGACTTAAAACGACAGATCCTCTTTTTCACGTGAAATAGCCGACATAATCTCAACAGCTGCTAATGATGAACAACAAGAACAGGTATTCATCATCAAGTTACAACTGAACACGAAGTTCAAGAATCTCAGGCAAAGAAAACAAAGCTTAACCCTTAAAAGCTAGATGTCCCTTCCAAGGGACATTGTGCTTATAGCTGTTGAACGAAGAAATTACATCTTATCCATGAAACCTACTAGTTTCGCGAACAAAGATAATCAAGGCAATAGTACAATAGAAAGAAACATGCTAAGATAGTTGTCAAACATCGAACTATTGCGTTGAGAATTTATATTTTTTTAGAACAGACGATTACATGGATATTCCTAATTTTCTCCGATCTATTCATGTACACAATTCGAATTTTGAGTGAAATTATTAGTAATAGTCCTAAACTTTAAAATAAAACAACTTTCCACGCCTTTAACTATGGCAATAAAATGTGAGAACGTTACAAAAACTCGCTATTTTGGGGGCACTTTTGAGCATAATTGGCAAGGTTATTTTGAATTTTTCACTGAATAGATAATTGAAGATATCTTAAAATAGCATCAGAATGAACTTACAATGGTTCCAAACGATAATAGAGACTCGTAGGAACAAAAAAATGTCAAGATCATATTTCACCCAGCTCCTCTGACTGAAAATATGTTTTGCTCTCATCCTGTAATTTCAACTACAGAATGTGCATGTTGAAGGTCCAAAATGTCTATTTGTGCGATTTTTTAATCGATTAGTTCACAGGAACTCCCTCCGGCTTTTAAGGGTTAAGTGAACACTTCGATTTCTTATAATTTCACTGATGAATAATTTAGTAGAACTCGAATGAAAAAATGCAATATTTAACGAAAAATGTGTGGTGAAGATGATGATGGTGATGGCGGAGCCAATGTTGTGTTGCCGGCATTGATCAAGAGAGATGAACCGAGACATAGTTAAACCTGAAGACCAACCGTGTGGTGTATCTTTATTTAAGTGATATCGAAATCTCATCTCAACCTATTTGGCGGGAGTATTTATACCACTCGAACGAAAGATATATGTATAGTGAAACAAAAGTATAAGAAGATATGAGAATATAATGAAAGAAGGACAGGACAAACCTGTTGAAGGGTGTCTAATCACAAAGAATAGGAATACGCAAAATGATGTCCTATTTCAAAAGAATATTCCATAGAAACGTACATAGGAGTGTATGCTCTTCCGAAAGATGAAACGTACACAAAGGACAGAAAAGGATCGGATGTGAGGTATAAGAAGGAACAAATATAGGAATAACGTAGCGAAACAGTAATAGTGTCAATGTTGGCACACAATAAGCTGCTCTTTTAATACTTTTGAAATTCATACAACACTGATGCATAGATTGTCCATTGAATAATGTAAACCACTGCTAGAAACAGTTGGATTCAATGTTCCACCTGATGTTGAAAATATCGCTGTGTCTAAATTCGAAAATCCAGTGAATGCTATATTGGATAGTGAAAACACTTGAAGTATATAAGTACTATTCGCAATAATTGAACCCGATCGATATCCAACAACGTTCAATTGTAAATTATCGTTCCATGCTGCAGTAAATGCTGCAGAATATAAAGTAAAAAGTGTGCTACCAACGCATGTCATCGTCATTGACGTGCCACCACCATTCAACGATGTACAGTTTTGACTGACAGTACCTGTAGGATATCCACTTACGGCATAAGAGTTGATGAAAGCATATGCATTGTTCCAATTAATATTGTTATAACTATTAGGTATGACTGTGCCAGATGCTAAATCATCAAATGTGACCAAAGTATTACCAACACTTTCACAACCTATATTATAAACAATCAATCAAAAAACTTATTCTTTATAGCTAAGTGTTAGATAATCATATTCTCAAGAGAACATTCTATTCCACAATAATGCATATTGTGGGAACCAGTTCTGTCCCCGGCATCAGTTCCCTCATTTTTGGAATTTTATGTCGAGACCATCATGCGCGTCTTCGTGACACACTTATGTACGATTATGTTTTGGCATTCCTCCCATTGCAAATCTGGCATTCAGAAAATCGAAGGATAAAGGAATAATCTTTACCTAGTAGCGTTGTTGTCGATGTTGTTGTTGTTGTTGTTGTTGTTGATGATGATGATGATGATGATGTTGTTGTTGTCGTTGATGTTGTTGATGAGGATGATGTTGTTGTGGTTGTTGATGATGATGTTGTGGTTGGTTCTTATTTTAGTAGAAATAATAGAAAAATTGGAGAAAAATATTGAATGAAATTTTGATTGAGAGTTAAGGTACATGCATATGAATTAAGTTTTGGTTTCATTCGTATAATCATAAAATGCTTTGTAGAAAACTACTATTGATTGATCTCAACTAGAGAAACCGAATTCACTTTTGCCAGAATATCCATAAAATTCGAGCTGTTTTACAAACGCAACTTCAAGATTCACTTATCCTTCAAGCTTCCATTTGACCATTTCTATTATCAAATTCTTTCAAGGAAACATGTTTCTTTGTACAATTTGGCTCATTTAAATCTGTCAAAGATGTGAATCGTTGAAAATGTAGGATCTGTCGTCTTTAAGCATGAATGAATTTTTTCTAAAATTACCGTATAGTTATACCTACCGGATGGTATTCGCGTTCCAGGCTTGACAATCATAGCTATTGTATTTAATTGAGCAAATGTACTTGTATACTGATCGAGTATGTTGGCAAATAATTGACATGTAGAAAGCGATTGCTGAAAACTAGCTGCTTGACACTGTATCTGATGTAGACATTTCATTCGACATTTGAGAGCACTTTCTGTAGTAGAAATGTTGAATGGTGAGCAGGTTGTGTTAACACATTGAAATTGTGAATTGGCTATTATATAGATCGAGAATGACCGCATATCTTGTGCAGCTGATTGTTGAATAAGAAGAAATAGTATGAGTATTATTTCAAACATTCTCAACTAAACTCCAAGTTAATGAAACAAAGTGCAAGTAAGATACAATTCAAATAATACATTGAGCAACAAACGGCGCTTCAACTTTTTTTCTTTTTGGCGTGTAGACCTTTTTTCAATAGTACTCCCATTATTAAAACTTCATACTTTTTTTTCTGTCAGAGTTACCAATAACAATTATATTTCCAAAATGAGTTAACGCCCGATTCAAACTATTCCATAATTTTAGAAAAAGTAGGTTTTCTCTCTCAACATATACCGGCTGGCTTCGTCGATTTTTGTAGTTTGTTATATATCTAAATATAAATAGAGTTCATTGAAGTGATTCGCTTAACCCTCAACTGATTTCTATCTCATGATGATGTCGTCATCTCTTCTGTTCTCGTTCTTCTTATAGCTATATATACTGTGCATAAAACCTCTAACGACATTCCGTGTCAAGAGGTCAACAATCATGCCACAATATATTTCTGACTGTTTCAATGACGCACCACAGTTCACTGGTGTCAACATAAATTGGGTATGATGAATCAATATCGGCGTGAAGTTAGCATCAGACGACGATTGGGAAAATTTCATCTGGATTTTTCCTTTTATACATAACGTATAGGAAGATCTATGTAAAATTTTCCCAATCGTTTTCCCGTCAGTAAAAATATCACCATTCGATGCAGAATCAAATTTTGCGTCTAATGAGCTTATTTCTATGGGCAGGAACTCATTTGAACACAACGCTTTACATAATTTTTCGTTTTCTGGTACTAGCTTCACGTTGATTGAATCAATATAGTTAATCTAACAATCAAATACTTAATTTCACTAATTGAATATTGGCAATTTGTGCCCCTGACTAGCAAGCTTTTATATGAATTGCGCATGATATAGCATGAACACGCGTGAAATGGCACACTTGATGCGTTCAACCGTGCTTCCTTCTCAAACGTATGTATATAGAGCAACGTTTGACATATTTAGTCGGAAAAAGTACATCATATACTAGCAGCTTCAACCCACGCTCTGGCCTACGCTTGCGTATATTTAGGAAAAGTGGAATATTTAGAGGATTGATTTTACTTAGAAATAGGATTTCCAATGAAAACTGGCAAAAATATACATCTGCATTATTTTTGTCAAAAAGTACAGTTTTGTTGACTTTTTTTCGTGTTCCACAGTTTTTCTTTGATAAAATTGTTTTTGGTAACAATGCTTTATTTCGTGTAACGTTACTACATAGACGAAAAAACAACGTTTAGCTGTCACACGAAAGCTGGACACGTGAAAAGAAATGCAAGAAAGGGCCCATGACTTTTGTGTTTTGTCCTAAAGGAAGAAATGAGAAAGTAAACATAGAGAAAAAGATATATGTTTGTGTATGGTAGTGGTGTGCGTTTGTGATGCATCAAAAAAGAGAAGTTAAAGGAAAGAAAGGAGAATGGAAAGAAAATATAGTGTTTTGGACGATTTCGGTTTAATCGACGGATAGATTTATTCGTTCTCGTATTGAATACAAGAATGCGCTTGCGACTTGGCTAGTGGTGAAAGAATCAGCAAACACATTGACTCGATTCAATATTGCATTTGGAAAAGAGAAAACGATTTAGCTGGAAACGAAAGAATCAGCATATGCATTGCACACTTTTCATATAACATATAGAATAGGGGTGGCACTTTAACTTTAACTTTACTTTATAAAGTGCTTAAAGTTTAAAGTTTTTACTTTAACTTTAAATTTAAAGTTAAAGTATTTTACTTTATTACTTTAACTTTAAATTCAAAGTTGAAGTATTTTACTTTATTACTTTAACTTTAATTAAAGTACAATAAAAAATCGAAAATATTTTTAGCCCGCCCTGTTTAATTTGATGTGGTTTTGGATAATAATTACAACTTTAAAATTTCTTTAATTAAAGTTAAAGAAACTTTGAACTTTATTAAAGTTAAAGTTGAAAGTTGAAAATTCTTGTCAAAAACCACATAAAATTAAACAGAGCAAGCTAAAAAATATTTTCGATTTGTCACTGTACTTTAATTAAAGTTAAAGTAATAAAGTAAAATACTTCAACTTTGAATTTAAAGTTAAAGTATTTTACTTTCACTTTAATTTTGAAAGTAAAGTTAAAGTGCCACCCCTAGATGGGTAGAAAAAGCGTTAAGATTGAGATTGTTTTCATGAGAACACTGCACTTTTTGAAACGATGAGTTCATGAAAATAATGTAAGAAATTGACTGTTTATTGATTTGATAAACGGTGAGCAATGGTTACATGCTGAAATCAAGAATTTTGATCGGTCTTTTGTACAAAATTATGCTAGTGGTGAATGATATCAGAAACGTTCGCGTTTCAAAATAAACTTGGAAAGGTAGCTTTAAACGACAAGTATAGACTGGTAGTTGATGTTTTCTGGTGATTGATTAGGAGCCGTCTCGAGTGCTCTTATCTCGTGAGTCAATGTATGTATAATCGTTTCAACGTAGAAACGATAAGTCTCTTTGTTGAAGAGATTACATTTACGGCATGGCTTTCAAAGACGGAACTGATGCAAATGATACGATTACGCTTGCACATGCAATTCTTACCGATCATACAGTTCCTAGCGTTGGTTATTTTTTTGGGAATTTAACAAACAATATTCTTCAACTGTTGATTCAAGTACAGAGAAGAAACTGATATCCTTCACGAAAATCAAAGAACGATGTTGTGTGAGCCCTCAACAAAAGCTTATAGGCAATGGGCCAATGTTTTTCAAGTTACACTGTAAAAAAAAGCGTAGAATAATCAACCTTTAAATCGTTTTTGAAAGTGCAACGTATAACAAACCCTTTTTAGCCGTTTATGACGTTCTCATAAACTGTGTAGGATATGGTCTAAAAAGCGAATATGGCAGGGTTTATGAATGCACAATGACACAGTATAGGAGGGTTTATTCCGGGGTTTATGACAGTAAGAAACCCTTAAAGGGATTGTTATACGTTGCATTTTCAAAAACCCATTGCAACCATTTAATAATCAAAAGTACCATTGAGTAAAGGTGCGAAAGAATCAAAGTTGAAAGGTATTTAGCAATAATAAATACGAATACATTTTTCTGAAAACCGTATATAAGATGATTGTTGAGCATCATTAATCCTAAAAAGGATTGATGAAAGTGTAGATCACCAGGTATATGAGCCATACATATACACTTTCGGATATATGAATCGGTAGATGAATGGATAGATGCATGTCGCAAATACTCATCAGGGTACACCACTTCGTTCATGAAAAGGTAGATGGGTATCACATATACTGACGAGGGGTATATCATTTCGTTGGTGAAAGGGTAGATGCATGTCACAAGTACTCATTAGGATATATCACATTTAGGAATTGTGTGTCAACAACGATGATAGAAGTTCTCCACCACGACCAGTTTCACCGTTACATCAGGTAAATGATTTAAGTCATGAATATGATTGGATTTCTTTGTTCTTTTTAGCCAACAACAGTAAGACCTGACAAATTTGTACTCAATCAGCCGGTGACAATTCAATTAATAGACAAAAACACACAGGTGAGATTTTATTGTCATGTTCAAAATAAACAATTAGGTATTTATTTTGATTTAGAAACTGGTGAATGGAACTATTCGTTCATTGGCTTTTCAACGAAAATGATTCGATGCTTTCATTTTGCAAAGATACTGTGTTCATTTTTCGTTCTTCGTTTTTTATTCACAATTGTAAATTTTCATTGATTACAAAGAGTGCTTTTTCTTTGCCTTTACTTGATTCTTTACATAATTGATGTACAGCGTTATCAACACCATTTATATTAATACAATGACTTTTCTTCTTATCACAATATTTCAACTTTGATCACACTCACCTACATATATGGTATTATGATAATATCCTAAATGCCAGAAAACTGAAACAGAAAAGATCTCAATATATTCCGAGAAAGTAGTTTCGACTCTCAATTTTCTAATCATGTTCATATATGTATCATATTAAGTTGAAAACCAACGCCATCTTTTACTTTTTTTCTACATAGAGAAGGTCGAATGCATTTAGATGTAATGGCGATTTAGTGTATGTAGCGTCGAGTGAATGTATCTTACCGCGACCCGACATTTTATTTATGAAAATATCCCATTGGTTGAGATGAATCAACAAATGAATTTTTTTTGTCAATGCACATTTGACAGGTTTCGTGATAACTAGTGTTTTTCTCAGGCATAAATGGGTCAAAACTAAAAACTGATGTGTGAAATCGATAGAGCTCGTCGAGCTCGATCTGGAACCAATGTTGGTTCACTCGAAAGGATGCCGAATGCGAATCCGTCTCGAAAAAAGTGCGTTTTTGGGCCGATTTTGCATGTTTTTGTGGATTTTCGGGGGCAAAGGGACATATGGTTAGTTTTTGAACGATTGGAACAGATAGAGCTCGTCGAGCTTGATCTGGAACACTTGTCGAAATCGAGATAGGTGGTTGTACGGCGAATCCGCCCGGGTTTTTCGATGATTTTGGCGTTTTTTTGTGGCTTTTTGCAATTTTGAGTGGTAAGGGAGGGATGTGAACAGTTTTTAAGGACTGGAACAGATAGAGCTCGTTGAGTTTGATCTGGAACAGTTGTCGAAATCGACATAGGTGGTTGTAAGACGAATCCGTCCGGGTTTTCCTATGATTTTGGGGTATTTTTAGTGGTTTTTTGTGATTTTGAGGGGTAAGGAAAGGACCTATACAATTTTTAATGATTGGAACAGATAGAGCTCGTCGAGCGTGATCTGGAACAGTTGTCAGAATCGAGATAGGTGGTTGTAGGGCGAATCCGCCCGAGTTTTTCGATGATTTTGATGTTTTTTGGGTGTTTTTTTGCGATTTTTTGGATTTTCGGGGTTGAAGGAGTGATTTTTCCCAAAATTTTATTTTTGGAACAGATAGAGCTCGTCGAGTTCTACTTGGAACAGGTGTTAGTTCGGTTGGAACACACACTGGAACGAATCGGTTCAAGAAAATCTCGAATCCTGCGCAAAGGTATCCTACGTGTTATTTCCTCGAATTGAAGCAATTGCAATGATGTTGACCGATACGGATCATATTGTGCAATGGGTTGAAATTCTCAATGAAAAGACGGAGCATGAATTCCACCATGTCAACACGTGTTGCATTACCCAGGATGATGGTTCCTGCAGCAGGATTCCATGAATTTCCAACAAAATCCCTGAGGAAGCTCGCCATTTCTGCGCGAAATCCGCCCGGAAAATGCCAGGAATTCGATGGAGAAATGCGGTAACCGTGTCCGTGCCGGATTGTTCGACCTGGGTATGGTTAATGCCGACGAATATGACAAACCTCAGGAACTGAAGCAGACAGTGAATGTGAAATATGATCTTTATTATGAAAATGGAATTATTTATGTGGAACGACGATGATCGAGGTTCAACTAATTCAACTTCTAAAGTAGTTTTTGTAGATTCGTGTTTCAGATAAACTTTGTGATGACAATAAAATATGTCTCAGCTTTGTACAATTGATAAAGGGGCAATTTGCTGCAAATGTAAAATAATCAACTGAAGAAAATTTCAAAGATTTCAGAAAGTATTATGCGAGATTTTTCATTACAGAGGGTCCACGTGTCGAATTTCTTAAAACTAGTTCGATGATAAATCTACCAAACGGCTTTGCTTTTTCTGAAAACTAACAGTGTTCGGACATCTAGTCATGCATATTAACGTTTGGCTAAAAATCGAATGCAAAGTGTGCTGATGTTTTTTCCCTACATGAACGCAATTTTTCCTGCTTTTGTCAATATCACTTGAGAATATGATAAGCATGAAGGAAAGAGTCAGTAATTTCAATGTTAAACAGTGAGCTGTGAATCACAGCTAAATCTCTTTTCTCTTCTTTCTTTTTAACTGTGATGTTAATCCATAAATACAACATACTAAATGATGGTTTACACGGTTTCACGCCGAGATACTGATCCATTGTGGATCTAAAAAATCCGTTTCTATCAAAGTAAAAAATGATCAGTGAGTTTCTATTCTTCTTCATGATCTTTGTTCTTACCTTCCACCAAAATAAATTTTCATTTCAATGTAAACAATAAGACGCAGATGACGTCTTTTGAACTTCGGCGTTGGTTTTCGTTCAATATACATAATTCCTGTTAACTAATACTATTTAGAGGCTAACTGTTCTCTGCCAATGATCTTTTACGAACCATTAATTTTATTCTTTACCATTGAATCATATTCATAAAACAATACAAGAAAAAAATCTCACACTCTACAATACATGTCTACTTCTCATTATGCTTCACTTGGAGTTTTCGTACCCACAAAGGTCGACGGTGATGTCAGCGATGTTTCTTCACATTTCTGATTTCTTCTTACACTTCGTTGGTGACCTCGATTCCGTC